>CAOGCB010818394.1:0-11164 GCA_948266635.1 Cnidoscolus chayamansa | reverse complement strand
ACTAAGTGTCGCCCCCAAAAGAGGGCTTCCCCTTTCTGGAACTAAAGAGTAGAGAGACATTGATAAAGATTTGCAGAGATGTATAAATGGGGAGTGTTCCTGCTTTCTTGGACATGTCCGAGACTCCAGGGATTCTGTGTGTGGTGTTGCACACTTAAATGGAAAAGCTACCATTAAATCTCATGTATTAATTAATGCATGCCATCCATTTTAGACTCTGAATTCATCATCTCTTTGTCTCTTTCATATTTTACTATGTAATTCATCATTTAAGCAGCTTTTTCTTTTTGACAGTTTCGACTTCACTTTTTGGCAAAGCTATATATCCAGGCATGACATGACATGGCATGACATGCATCGAGTTTTATTAAGCTGCATAAAAAGATACATTTTGGTTAATATATACATAATTCTAAATCTATATTTTAATTTACCAGAGTATCCTTTGCCATGCATAAAATGACTAATTCTTTTTTTTAATTATTAAAATAAAATAAAAAACTTCACTATGAAAGGTTAATATCTTTTATCCATAAATTTATAATTTACAAAAAATATCTATAAAAATAAAAAAAATCAAATTATTACCGAATTTCATAGCTATTTTTAAAATTTTTATACAGTGAATAGTCTTTATTTAAATTTATTTATAAAAATAAAATCTTCAAAAATATCAATAATTATCGGAAGTAGATGTTGACTGAGGTAGGGCAAAAATAAGGTACTTGTGAAGCTATACTAATGTTAAAGTTATGCAGATTCATTGGACTTTGCATGCGAAGCAAATGAGAGGGAGGGAGAGAGAGAGCAGTGGTTGTTGGCATGCTAATGCCATTTTCTTCAAGTAATATATTATAAACATTTTTTTTTATACAAGAAGAAAACTACGTGAATGTGTAGTGTGTAAAACGTGGAAACTCCAATTTCAGATAATGTGGAGAAAGAAACCGATACCTTACCCTTACAATGTTAATTCTCAGTGCTTATCCCGACACCAATTCACACAAAATACAAAGATTGAGTGGTGGTTGAACCGTTCTTCCTACCCCACGTCTCTCTTTTTCTCTGTCTTGGACTTCCTTTGTTATTAATAGTTGATTGGTTAGTAGAGGATTTTTTTTAGACCTTTTTCTTTTTTCTAAACCATAGGAAACTCTAGCAATCTTCCAAATACGAGTTCATTAGACCATTATTATTATTATTATTGTTGTCGTCATTCATTCGTGAGAATTCATTTAATAATATAATACCCAAAAAGGCTTTCGTCCCTTCCTTTGTCATGTCATCTTGCCGACCAAGAAATCAACAGCTCATCATCTTTCATCCACCTCATCATTCATTTTCCTTAAATAGGTTCAAAATCTAATGCTTGGCTAATAAGTCAAATGGGGAAAAAAGAACCCATTAATTTACCATTTAATAACACTTGTTCTGAAATAAACAATTGACGGGGTTGAAACCCCTTCTGGGACACTCTATGGGAAAAGGGTCCCTACCACTATACACTCTTTGAGAACAACTACCGAGGAGGGAAGGAGTCCACAAAATGGTGATGGGCTAATTTCTTTAAACACAAGAGTGCACTAAATACAGCCTCCCACCCCCCAACTCTCTTGACTCTTATTTACGACTCTTAATTACCTAACTGAAAAATGCTTAATCTGTCCTCTCGCTCATTGATCTTCTGAAGGATACACCAGATTTTACAGGGTTAGCCCATCCTAATTTTGCAGAGTCAGTCTCCCTACAACTACTACTACTTCCTAATTTTCTACATTGTTTCCTCCTGTCAGAATGCAAAAAAGGATCACCTCCTTTGACTTCCAAACTATCCCAATCACCCCCCTCCATTGCTGAATCTGCATGATCCATTTGAGACCTGCTTGTTTCAGGCGAATGCCTTGAATACAAAGGGGAAGAAGAGGATGATGAACAAGTGTCAGAATCGGATGTGTTCCTCCAAGAGTTGCTCCAGCCACCAAAAATGTAATCTGAAAGGTCATCAGTACTCATAGAATCTCGTGTGCTCTCAGTACTGCATGAACCCTCATCAGAGTTGCTGCTGGTGAAAGAAAAGTTGTCACTTGATGAGTCCTCTTCTAAAATCTTTTGAAGCCAGCGGAACTTCAAATAAAAAGATTCAACAAAAGGCAAACTATCTGGAGGAATTGAATTGGGTTGCAACTGAACAACGCTTGAGTGAGTAGTTGTCGATCTTGAATCCAAGGCAGTGTTCTTAGCATCGATTCTGGATGGACTCCCTTTCATTTTTGGATCAGGAGATACTATTCTCTTCCTTATCAGTCCTGGAGCTCTCGGTGAGCACCTGCAATAAAATAAATTACTCGCGAAAAAAAGATATAACGTATCTTCATCAGACAAATAAATATCCTCAGATATGTCACCTTGCATAAAGAAGCATGTACGCCCCTTTTGTCAAGACCCTTTCAAGTTCCACAGGTGTTACCTACGCAACAATGGCCAACATGTAAAAGAATAGTTGGGAATGAAGTCAAGCTTATTTCCCTGTTGCTACACAGAGCACAAAGTATATAAACAAGAAAACAGGGGAAAAATTTAGCTAACAAATTTTTAATTGCACATTTTGTGGCCGCTGTGACAGAATTGAGGCCAGATAAACCAACCACAAACATCACAAATACTTTCATGAGCCGACAACTGATTTCTAATAAAGTTTATCTATACATATCTCTAGATTCACAACCGGATACAAGAATAAGTTTATCACCACTAAAAATGGTCGAATTAATTAAAACCCAATTAAAGATGAGCCAATTAGCCAAGAGTGCCATAATCCCCATCTCCTAAATTTCATCCTTCAGATTCTGAAGCAGGATCAAATTAAAATCAACTACTCCTGTGATGTGATCTGATGAGACAGAGTGACCATATCCCTTCCAAAACCACAAGCTATTACCAGAATTGAAACCTCATTACAGATCTCATACTCCCATTTTTACAGCCAGCAGCCACCAACACCGTCAGCAACAAATAGCAAAGGAAATCCTCTCATCAAATAGTGCCATTGTTGCCACCTTTGCTACCATCATTTCATTATACCAAGCAAACAGCCATAGTATTCCTCCACTGGTTTAGGTCTCAAACCCTCCTCAGGTTCCCATTCTCAAGGGTTATGGATCATAACTTCTATTGCTTGAATTCCAACATTTCAAATATGCAGATCCTAATCTTCAGTAGATAACCTCTCTCAATTTCAAAGAACACCCTCCATGCCCAAAGTATCTTGTCCAGCATATGTGCCTCATCTCCATCTCATAATCAACTACGGCATCACAATTATTCTAGTGTGGAATTAATTTTGGAAGTATATGAATTGAACAGCCCAAAAGAGGGGAATGCTTCAAGCACCGGTTAACCTTTTAAGAATCAAACAGCCATAAATGTGCCAAACTAACAGGATTGTCCATTCATTTCTCTTTCTATGGAACCCATACTTATTAACATAGAGTTAACACCATTACTTAACAAAGGGCATTTGAGATTTCAGGCAAAACAATGTATTAAATTAGCCCTAGCATCCAAATAAATAGTCAACTAATATTTAGTGAAATAGAAAGAACAAATATAGCAAAGGCACATAAAATGATAAAACAAAACTAGTTACAAGGATGTATAAAGGGTAAAATTAAAAAAAAAAAAAAAAAAAAAAACATACCGTGCTATCATCAATCTTAAACCACTTGTTCTGGATATTTTTCACATAGCATACATAATGACCGGAAAATGAAGCATTCATGATATCCAAGTGAACAACTACTCCATAAAGACTGTATATTGGTGATTTATCACTTGTCCCACTCATATATGGTGCTAAGTCCAGGATCTCTGGGAACCGAATGGACTTGTTGAGCTTTCCAAATTTACCTGACTGTTAAGTTGAGCACAACATGGAATAAGAATCTGCCAAGTATAACAGGAGGGATCATTGAGAGCAAGAACTACCTGAAAGCGCTTCAGTGCAATTGTGAGTACATTAGGAGCCTCCAGTATTGTCAACTTTTTCTTGGCCTTCTCATAAGATTTGCATCTGAATATGATTAATAAGGTACAAAAAAGTAAAAAAAAATAAAAATAAAAGTCATAGCAAACGATTCATAGAAAATGAAGATTTCTTAAAAAATTATGAAAAAGAATAATTTGGACAAGCATCATTTCAATATGCTAGTTATGTTAAATTTATAAGAGCATAAAAAAAAGGTTCACAGAATACACGTATATCTTACAACTGTAAACAATTGCACATTTTTACATGATAAATTACAAGTAAAACATATCATAATAAGAAAATTATGAGCACATCTAATCTGAATTTTAGATTCTACTGCCAACTTAACCAGTAAAATTTTACAGAAAGTATTATGACATCAGCAAGATTGCCAAGTAGGTTTCAGTGTAAAAACTGTTTGAACCAACCTGCTACATTGGTATTTATTGTCTCCATCCAGAATCTCAGTGCCTGTGAATCGCTTAAGTGCATCTTCAAGCTTCTCTACATCCCCTTCTATTTCTACAGTAAGATCCATCATTCTTTCATGCCGCTCCGACTTGTAATGGCACTTCATGCATTTTATCTGCTAGCAGATTTATGTAAATAAGTTTTTCGATCATGGAGTTTTATTCTAATTAGAGCCACTTTGATAAAAAAAAATGAGGAAAAAAAAACGAATCAGTTTCTGAACATCAATAACTCCAGAGGTTTCACCTTTGAGCAAAGGTAGCCTCCAAAAGTAAGACCTATGAGAGTGGTTTCTTCTTCAAAGGAACCTAATCCATTCACCCCAGCTTCTTTAAGGCAAAAAGATTGCATTGTATCAATGGCATACCTGTAAACTTATATCATTAATTATATTCAAGAAAATTCTCAAAAGAAGAGACAATTAGAACAAGGAGAAGCATTCGTCATATGGTGCAGAGCATATAGCCAGATCAGTGATCGCACCTTAGGAATTCATGTGCATCTTCTTCTCTTCCACTACCCAGCTGACTTCCAAGGCTTTGTAGCTGGGATAGTATTCGAATAGGGGAAAGTGGAGATATCCCTTCCTTTGCCTTCAAAATTAACCTTTCAAACTCACAAGTGAAGCACCATTCTTTATTTACACCTGGCAGAGAGAAGAAATATGGTCTTATCTGATACAATGTCACAGTTGTCAAGCATACTAACAAAAATTTCAACAAGTAGAATTTAATATTAACCATGATAAGAACCATACATTCTTTAGAATGGAGCCCTTGAACAAAGTAAGCAGTCAGAGGAGGCGTAAATGACAAGCATTGAAGTACAGCATTTGCATAACAACTGCAGAAATAGAATAAGATATATGTCATCACAGCTTGAGAAAATTTTACAGCAAAATCAAATATATCTAAAATTAAAAGAAAATGCTCCCCTGCAAAAATGAAAAAGATTTCACAGAAAATGAGGACATTGATATTTGATAGCACTTTGGGACTTAATATTTCAATCTAATAAAACAAGGTCCGTGAAGAAAAATGATACCGCAGATCACACATGTATCATAGCAACCAATCTAGTTGCATCATGTTCCATTGATACAATTGGTAATGTACTTGTGCATAATAGCACATATACACTGAATTTTTTAGAGACATCACTGCGAGAGAATATAAGTTTCTGAAACTAACTCACATTTTTAACATCAGTAACAATGCAAGTTAGGATTACACCTAAACACCAAATGCTTTGCGCAACAATTTAGTAAAAGCGCACGTATGCATGTGCACTTCTTTCCTAAAAGTCCTGGTGATGACATCATAAAATCAGCAGTAACAATAACACTGATTGTACATAGAAGAGGAAGTGCTGTGCCGATGGTAGTTTTGTTATGACCGTAAAAACTTAATAAACAAACAAAATTTGGTTCGGTTAGGTTTGTCTGTTGATGAAAGCTGAACTATGTCATCTTTTTTTTTTTGTCTCCCAAATTACCTAACAACCAAAAAGGGCTGGGGAGATACTCTACACAGAATCCCAAGTCCCAACGATCTCCACCCAAAAATGAGAAAGGTATAAATTTCTAACTAAAAAAATCAAATTTCACAAAATCACAAACCATAAAAAGTGATTGTTTGATCTTTTTCGAATTCCCAAATCATATCCAGAAATCAAATCATAAATCAGAAACCAATAAAATCGAAGTAAATGACAAGTTCAATATTGTTCAATCTCTCTTGAATTGTTCAATTACATCTGCCTCCCACCACCAATTCCCCCTTGCTCTGGTTATCTCTATCTTCTAATTCATTCTCACCAGCAACTTAAAAATTCATTGCCATTTTGTCTAGCCAGAATGGAGGTGATTATGGAACTTGATGTCTTTCCTTCTCTCCTTTATCCTCACTCTATCTCTAGCCTCAAAAAAGTTCTGCTGTGCTTTGAAGCAGAGATGGCTATGTGAAGGATATAGGAGAAGGCCCAAGGGGGATTTGATTGAAGAAGAATATGTGGGAGAGGGAAGGGTTACATTCAATGGACAAAGTAGTTCTCAAAATGAGGATGTGCCTGTGATTTCGTCAAATTGTTGATGGAGAGGGGTTCCACGTGATGGCCACAGGGTACTCTCTGCACTCATCTTCTCTTTGACACTCTTCTCATAAACTTTTTGGCAATGGAATGAGATTTTGCAATGGTGAGAAGGAGGTAAGGGCTCGGAGGGTAAGGGAGAGACGCAAGGGAGAACTGCGAGGCCCAAACATTAAAAATTCAGTGCGTTGTATGATTAGGTAGGTTCAGTTACTTAGGTTTTTTCACTGAATTAACTAAACCAAACTAAAAGCCAAAAATCTTGAAAATTAATATCTGAAACTGAGCTGAAAACTTAAAAAACAAACCAAACTGAAACCATTTAGATCAGTTTTTCTGCTATAACCTAATTTGGCTCAACCTAAGAAAAAGGGAAGATAACTGCTCTACATGATCAAAATAATATCAGCTACGTATAAGATCCATGTTGCTTAAAAATGTATAGAAATGTCAACTATTCCTACTTCCATGAATAATGCACCATTTAGTTATTTTGATCTTCTATGAACTGGAAGATGCGATCAACGTACCTGTTTCCACAATTGATGAGGCCACAAGGTCGCAATTCTACCTTGTTCGAAGTGTATAGCTTCACAAACAAATCATATGAAAAGAGCCCCTAAAAAACCTCGAAGTTAAGTTCTACAGATAATAGGGATCGAGAGATGGGATTGTTATAAATGCAAACAAATAAAAATATTTAAACCAAACCTTATCAGTATATTTTCCAGATTTAGGTCCTCTGAGTTGATCAACAACTTTCCGCATTGATGATTTCAGTCCACTAATAGTTGAAGAGGCAGCCACAGCATCAGCTTCAACATTAGGAAGTTTTCCATATTTCTCATTAAGAACTGAATGCCCGTTGTTCATAGAAGCCAAATGGATTTGAGAAGCACTAGATGATATTCTGGACTTCAATAGATGTGAAGTACTAACAGTGTCGTTGATGATAGCATTTGATCTGTGAGAGCATAAGGATGAGGATTTAAGATCAATTGACTTCGAAACATTTGAATCAACTGCATGTGGCGCAGCTTCACTCTGCGAAGGTAGATGAGCATATGAAGAAGATGATGGTACAGATTTAGTCTCAGTTGTCTTAAACACATTTAAACAAGCACTAGGTTCATTGTCCATATGACTAGACTTTTTACAGCTGACAGATGTAGACTTCCGAAGCTTCGGAGGATCATCATGGGTATTTTCTGATAAGGCTACTCCATCAACAGAGTTACCAATCCCTGAAACGGCCTGATGCACACCATCTGATATAATGCCTTTAACCTCTGAGCTTTGAGCATTTGATGACAGAACATTATGTCCAGATAAATTAAACTTAAAATGTTTGAATGCCTCAGAATCAGATAACTTTCTGTTAGCTGCTTTGCCGAAACTAGACAGATTCGGATCAGCCTGGACAACATTGCTTGACACAACAGAGTTGAGAGTTCTATCCCAGAAACGTGAAGAGACATTACCACGTTCAGTTATTGAACCCTCATGCACAGCAATATTGCTCTGACCCGAAGTAACAGTAGATGCATACAGACTCTCTCCACCATTGCTGCAAGATTTACTCTTATTTAATTTACCAAATTTTTTACTATCTACAGAATCAATCAACCTCGCAAACTTTGGAGACGGAGGCTTGGTTTGATCTATCTTGTTCAAACCAGGTTCAAGCACATCAGAGGCAGTATCAGAAGATATTTGTCCATCTGATCCCTTAGATTCATTTGATCTGGTAATCTCAACAACAGAGACATCATTAGAACTGATGTTCTCACTAACAGAAACACTGTCAGATGATTCACCACCATCAGGTGAAGTAGAGAAGCCAGAAAATGATGTGTCCATGGATTCAGAAATAGATGTTCCCTCTGTATCTGCAACAGAACCAACTTTAATATCATCACGATTTACATTTGCAACTCCTTGAGTGCTACTGGTATTTGATAATACATGTCCCTCAGAGAATGTTTTAATTGCATGTAAAGATCTGTCATCATAAATCCTGCATTGGTCTTGTTTGGCTGCCTTCTGAGAAGAATTACCTCCGTCATTTATGAGATAAGTGGCACTTGGAGGGCAGCATTCTTCCTTATGACCTTGTCGCCAGTGAATAATTTGACACTTCCCAGAACTGAATAAACCAACCAAATTATAGCACAAATATACAACTGAAGCAGTGGGAATAAAAATTGACAAGAAGTTAACCACAACTCCAATTAGTATTATTTAACACATATCAATCCTAAAAACAGCTTCGGCCAAACAAATTCCAAGATGAGACATCATAAATCATGCTGCTATAATACTTAAAAGATTAAAAGTGGCACAGTCATTTCTCTGTCGGCAGAAAGGTTGCCATCTTAATCCATATGTTGGATAGCCTCTTGTTTTTTTAGAGAACAAGGATTCCTTTGCAATCCAAAAGAATTTCACATTAAGGGCTTCAAAAAATCATGTTCCTTAACAACTGAAAACCTTTTAAGTTTTAATAAATGAAAAGGATAACTCAAATGAAATGAATGCAAGCCTATTTTGGATACGTAAATTTCTCATCTTTTGTAATTTCAAAACCTTGCATCTACAGAGCAGAAATGACCCAACAGACAAGGACAAATGCAATAACCAAAAAAATCCCAACCATTTTCTTCGAAAGAAAAATTCCCTAAGATTGAATTTGCTTCCCCAGTTCCACAGCTTCTTTGGAAGGAAGATAGATTATGTTGGAAAGCAGTTAGGATGCTCCTTATAAATCCAAACCAGGACAAGAAAAAAAGAAGTGCACGAAGGACTTTAGGTGATGACTCATTATGTGAGAAACTCTCTTGTGAAAATATTATTTTCCAGTATCCCAGTTTACCTCGAAGGCTCAGACGATAGGATGCAAAGAATAAGATTTTTTAGAAAATTAATGTTCAAATTAGGTTCTCCTGCAAGAAATCTACCATTATCTCCAATAAATAGTCAATTTCACCTCCAACCCAGAAATCCAAACACGCAGTAAGGAAATGCCAGCATAGTCATCCAACTTCCAATCTATAACAAATGCCTTAAAAGCAACTCAATTTCTATGTAACCAGAGGGTAAATCAAGCAAAACATCGAGCGCTAAAAAATTAAAATTAAGAAAAATTCAACTCGATGGTCATAAAATAAACGTACCAATATCTCACAGCTTTGCAACGGGCACACCGTGTAGTGGTCGGAGAATAACAAACAGCACACTGATAATTATTCCTCGAAACAGAAACCGCACCGTACGCACCCGTAGCCTCAAGCTCAGCCATAGCAGCCTCCTCCGAAGCCAAAATCAATAAGCGCTTGATCTCCTCTTGCCTGGCGACGGAAAGTCGCCATTTCCGACGAATTAAAAAGCCGATCAATGGAAACACCACACACAACAGAAGGACCAGGCTCGAAAACCCTAGATACCCAATAACATGCATTTATCCACCTGCACCTAACATCCAGCAAAATTTACAATCTCTGCACTTCTAATCTCACCCCTACACATAAGTGAGGAGGTTACGGTGGTGACGAGTTCGGCACTACATGCACAGACGGCAAGATCGGAAACATAAAAATCATATGCCCCTTCCAGCGACGGCTACTACGATTGCCAAACGGAATGTCGTTTTTGTAGGTAAAAAGATGTTATTATTGTCTGAGAGCGCGTTTGTTTTTTCACTTGTGAGAGCTCGTCGATTTCCAGACAACCAGATCGAGATTTTAGGGATCTATAATAATTTCTCGTTTTGGAGGGAGATTGAATACTCATAATAATAATAAAAATAACAACAGGAGAATTCACATGCTGAAAATATAAACTGACTGTTTAAATTGGATTTAAAAATAAATAAAATAAAATAAAGAAATTTTATAGTCTAGGGAAAGGAATTTTGTCTTGGGGCATCGAGAAGCGTGAATTCTTTGCTCATCAAATATTCGGACCGCTGTCCCCATCCTAGACTATCCCCGGTCCAACCGGGTGGTTCAAATAATTTTTTTTTTTCTTTCTAATCTTACTGGTACGCATTTGTTTCTATGAAAGATACCCAGTTGACAGGTTGCCTGGTGGACGCATGTGATGATGGCGGGGATGCATTAGAAGGATAGCGAAGTTTTGGCCTGATGTGAGATCGGACGGCTGATATCGTATGTTGCTACTTGGTTTTGGTAGATTTACTAGTTTTGATGATGATGATGATGGATCACTCACCACTTTCTTTTACGCACAGTTACCGTGGGCTCCACCTGACGGAATCTTATTTTCGCCTTCGTGGACAAGTTGGTATTTGTGACGTCATATTTAAAAGGATAAGTACTTTAATTGTCATAATCGCTTTTATTAATTATAAAGATATGTATAGTTTTTTGTCGGTAATTATTGTTTAATTATATAAATTTAAACTGTTTTTGTCGGTAATTAAAATATAACTGTAAACCAATTAAAAACATGCACGGACGGTTGAAGAATCAAAGGGTCAAATTTGGACATTGATTTTAGAAGGCATTGACGCTATTTAAAGGTCTGCGCATAAAATAAAATAATGAAAGTTAGGCTGCT
>CAOGCB010817906.1:0-13526 GCA_948266635.1 Cnidoscolus chayamansa | reverse complement strand
AAAAAAAAAACACACAAACAACGTTAGAGAATGACTTGTTATGCAGTTAACAATTAAAAAGATAAAAATATAAATTTCAGAATCGATCGCCATATATAAGCACACTTACGCTCTGCATGAGCATACACGCTTACATATTCTAGTCGACCTATCTCTTTAGCCTTTAATGGGGAAAAAATGAACAAGAAACCAGGGAAATGAATGATGGCAAAAATAATTTTACAAGTTGCAACAAAGTTCTACCGGGTATTTGGATATGGACGAATGAATGCAGAATTCATTTGCCATATCTTAAGTGAAGCAGTCACATTGGCTTCAATGGCATTATTGAACAAAAACAGCTTGGCACTTCCGTAGATTGCCCTTGTTGGATACACCCTGGAGGTGATGGTTGTTCTCCCTCCTTGAGCAAAGCTTTCAATTATTGAATGATCCACCTGGATTACACACCCACAATATTATGTTAAATCATTCTCAGGATTGGATTGATATTAATGCTGAAGGAATAATTTATTGGGCTCAAACTTACCAATACCCTAACGGTGAATTTTTCACCCTCCAGGACTGGGACGAAGTTACCCTGTTTCTGTTTGTTAACATCATTTGCTGCAGAAGACCTGTAAATGGCAATTGAATGTTCATTGCAATTCACAAACTGTAAAGATTGGGACATTAAGCAAACATATCAAGTGTTAAATCTTTAACTACCTTGATTGGTCTGTGCAGAAGAAAGTTTTGAGTGTGCCGTTGCTTCCTTTTGTAACGTAAAAGTATACAGGGGTCTGCTCCGCAAGGCTGTCATCAGCAAGAACCAGAAGACCAAATGGTCCTAACGCATTGCGATGAGCAGCTCCGTTGCTGGTGCTGCAGCTGAACTCCTCGTTGGATTCAGCTGTGTTCTCCAAAACCTGTTTGTCTAACTCGAACTCCGCGACAATATCTAGCTGTATCAATTAATTGCCATGTTAGAATCGTACATTAAAAATTTGTTGTTTCTTGATATTACGGGATAAACAGAAACACAAACATAAACATAAATCCACCTGTGTGGCTGCATCAAGATCAAGGGGCACAACTGACCCTGGCTTGACCTTCACCTTGTCAAATTCCTTGCTCCTTAGTCTCAAACTTTCTACCTCTTCCACTGGCCATTGAAGCAGATTGCTGCCAGTCTTTGTGTCAAACAACACTGTTCTTGGAATGCCCTGCAGAGCGTTTGGTAAATTCGATAGTTAAGCTTTTTATCTCTGTTAAAGAATCTGTGAAGGTTTAGATCTCATTAGAAGCAAACGTACCTGAACAGATGCCCATCCTTTCTTAATGTCAGCAACTTCACTATCGGACTCGCCAATCCAACCCCACAATATCCTTCTTCCCTTATTCTGATCATAAAACGTCTTGGATGCGTAGAATATACCATAATCATACCTAAGACCAATACCGACATCAATCTGTGGATTATCCGGACTCCATGTATTGGTGGTTTCGTCGTAAGTTCCAAGTGCATAATAATCATGCCTATCATCATCAAGGCTTGCCTTAACCACATGCTTCACTTCAGGACCATTAGCAGATGTATCCAATCCCTGTTCACCATTCTTTGAAACAGGGTAAAAGTCCACACATTCCCACATGCCAGTACCAGGGACACCATGAAGTGTCTGAGGTAGCAACTTATAATTTATGAAGTCCTCTGTGTCATAAATCAAGGCAATGCCAGTTTTTCCAATTTTAGATCCTATGCTGATGCGCCACTTCCCCTCAGAAGTGTACCAAGCTGTGGTTGGATCTCGGAAGTCCTTGGTCCCAATGCCTGGTGGCGGGACTAAAACTGGATTGCCAGAATATTTGATCCAGTCTAAGAGAAGAGGATCATTGTGGTCTGCTGGATAAGCAAGATTCTGCACCTGCACAGATTCATTGGTGGATCCAGTGTATAGCATGACAACTTTACCATCTGGGAGGATGGTGGCAGAGCCAGTCCATACACCATTTTGGTCATACCATTGATCAGCAACCATTGCCAGTGGGAGGTGAAGCCAGTGGATTAAGTCCCTGGATACAGCATGACCCCAGACAATGTCACCCCATACTGCAGCATGTGGATTGTACTGATAGAAGAAATGATACCACCCCTTGTAATACAATGGACCTGCAAGTTCATGCAGGTTAAGCTCAACAAGTTAAATTTTTTCCCACTATAAAACCATAAATTTTGGAGTAGATAAGGTTGATTCTGGAAAAATACTGTCCCTTTCAAGTATCTGTTATGAAATTTCCAATTTCAATTGTAACAGTTTCGGATATGATATATCATTACGCGTAAATCCATCTATATGGTCAGATTCAAAATCGTACAATTTCTACACTGGAATTCGTCAAAGAAAAGAAATTTCTTTTGATGGCCAAAACCATTACGAAAGCTGCACATGATTAATTTAATCTTGATGTTTTTCTCTCACAAGGAAGCATAAAAGAGCTATGATCGCAAGAAATAAGGTCTTACCATTAGGATCTGAAGCAGAACAGACCAAAGTCGCCAATCAGAGCAGTCCACGTAATCAACCATAAAAAAAACAAAGGAAAAAAATAGCGTTAGCAGTATGACAAAAAAAAGAGCACCTGATTGAATTTTTGAGAGGTTTTATATTCAAAATTATTATTATTATAATTAAATTTTCAATATTTCAGAGATTCCTTTATAATAATAATAATCTTTTTCTGAAAAAAAAAAGATGGACACCGGGGGGTGGGGGGGGTCCGGCAAATCTAAGAAAAAAAACAAGTTGTTCACGAGAAGGGATCTATCATTGCCCCGTAAGTAAACAATAGTTTAAGGAGACACGGTGGTCCCACGTATCATGCTAATAGACACGTACCAATGCTAAACATGATTACTGTTCATAATTTCGTGTTTCAATTAATCCATAAAGGGCTTTCTCTTTTTCTAAAAAAATATTGTGATTTTCTGGATTAAAACGTACCATTCATCCAGTTTTTCTCAGGTTGGAAGTGGAAAGCTGTTCTTTGCCATGACAACATGCTATTGTTCCATGGATAGTGAACAGCCGAGGACTCCGATCCGCTAGAAATCAGGTTAGCCTTCTCAGACACACCGGCGGATACGCCACGGGAGATAGGATTCAAAGTCTCCGGTTTCGCCGTCTCTTTAGACGAAGCCAATGACGCCACATTGTCATCTTGTGAAGGAATATTAATTAGCTGCGATCCGTTCCGATCACCAATGAAAGCAACAAACAAGAAAACCAGAAACAAGCCAGAAAAGATCCCGAGGAGAAGTTTCTTGGAGAGGAGGCGGTGGGAGGGAGGAGATTCAGAAGGGTGAGGGCCATCTGGGAGAGAAGTGTAGGTGGGATGAAGGGGCTGAGAGATAGGGAGGAAAGGGTTAGGGTCTGCCATTATAGAGAGAGGGTGGGGTTAATGAGATTGTAAGAGATTAGAGTTGGTATATATATATATATATAGGAGATGTCCTAATGGAGATTGATGGTCAAAGAGAGAGAGAGAGAGAGATAATTGGCTGAAAAAAACAAGGGTAAAATTCTTGGTATGAGCTGAAGTTTAGAAGAGTAGGAATTCAACAGTTTCCATGTGACTCTCTCTCATGGTGGCCCTCCCTTCCCGTCCCTTCCCTTCTCTTCCCGTCCCTTCCCTTCCTATGATTCTTGAGGCCTTCCCATCTAATTTTGCTGGCTCATAGTCATAGATTCCTTATACAGTGATTATGTTTTCTACGACTCTCCCATCCTACCAAGAATGTCGTATATAAATGAATTACAATAATATTCAAATAAATAAATAATGGTGCCAGGTCAGACATAAAGCATCCGCTCATAATTTGGAAACATGTGGAGCTTATTAAGTGGACAAGAGTGTTTCATGGACCATATATTTACTATATATTAAAATTGTAGATACACATAAATACAAGGGAGGGGGGGTAAAGAATAATATAATAAGCACATGTGCTAATAAAGAATATAAAGGAAAGAGTCTTTCTCCAACGCCTATCATCCACATAATTTATTACTATATATAGATTCACATAAAATACAAAGGGAAAAAGGATGTGCATTTTAATTATATATATATATATATATATATATTTCAATATAAATATAAATAATTATAGAAATATATCTAAATCGTGAAATCTTTTATAATTTTTTTTTATATATATACTTAAATGAATAATAAAATTATTAATAAATTATTATTATAATTAGAGCTAAATACGTGTCAAATTAGGGAATATAAACATCTAAACCTATTAAGACATTCTAGATCTCAAATAAAATAAAAAAAAATTAGAAAAGAAGGAAAGAGTGCAGAGAAAGCAATAGAATATTCAAGAATGGAGATTTGGGCAACCAAACACTTGAATTATTTCCCACAAACACTTCAATTTCTGAATCAGCTTCAGAAAACGACTCATATCTCTCTGTCCACTCATTTCTTTTATATATATATACTCATTGCAAACATACCTCTGATGGTTCAGCTTGCTCCAGTAGACGATGATTTTGAATCTCTCCATTATTGATGACAAAACAAAAGACATTGAATATACAAAGTTGGTGGATTTTTCCCGCATGTTTTATGCTCTTCCATATACAGTTTTGCACATGCTTTTGCCTCCCTCATTACGGAATTGCCTTTTCCTATCTTAAATATTTTTTTTTTCTCTTTTTAATATTTCAATTTAGAATATCAATATTATTTATCGTAATAAAAAAATAATTTATTATATTAAGTAAGTATTAATTAAATGAGATGGACGGTTATATATGAACATCCTGATTGGAAGTTATTGGTAGTTTAATGTTAGAGGTGGGGGCCAATAATAATATGAATATGTGGATCCACGTCGACAAATCTTGGTGCTGTTATTGATTGGACCGGCCAGCCTCAGAAACTAAATGATTTGAATAAATTAATAATGTGGATTGCTGAGGTGGAAAACTTCAGAAGAATTGCTATGCTTACAATTCCTTCCTTTGACTTTTTGTTTTTTAAATTATAATGATGACCTTTCATCTTTCGTTTTTCATTTTTCAATTTTCCCTTTTATTTATAATTATATGAATTAGAACCAATCTTACACAGTATGATTTTTTATGACATATGAGGATTGTTATTAGTCAATTCAATCTTTTTTGCATATTAATAATAATAATAATAATAATAATGAAAAGTAGAATTATTATGAGTTTTTATAATTTTTTTTAAGAAATTTATAAACGAGTTACCAGTTTGATAGAAAAATAGTATATAATTTATTACAAGAAAAAAAATTAAATTAACAATTTCATCTATGACTATGATCAATCAAAGGTGAAAATTTTAAGCACGCAACGCAGGGTCGCTAAGGTCTACTTCCAACTATGAAGGCGACGCAGATCTTCGGACGGTGGACGTTTCGTTTCGTTTTGTATTGTTTTCTGTGAGGTTTTTCTTAACAAAGATAGCTTTGTATATTTCTGCTGTAATAACTTTGATTCCAACGGCCAACAACCAACACATCAATAATGAATAGAGATTATAAAAAAATATAGATTAAAGGTCATTTTATAAAAAAACCATAATTTATATATAGGGTTATATTAGTTAAGAGAAAAAAAAATATTAGTTATTTTCCTCCCTATTTTTCTTTTCTCCTTAATTTTCCTTCCAAGGATAATTTCCTCCCTGGAACATTCCAGACAAGGTCAAACGTCTCTGGTATTGTATAGAGGATCAATGAACCAAAAAAAAAAAAAATAATAATAATAATAATATTTGGATCATGTAGGATAAAACAAAAATACAGCATATCTACATTAAATAAAGAGCAATCACATGCATGATTATGGTAAAATCTGGTATCATTGCTCATGCTTGCATGATCATACCAAAAAAACAAACCAGAAAACGAAATGAGTTTGGCTAGACGCAGACGTTTATTACCAGAACTAAGTTTTTGGCTAATCATAAACTTTAATTACCGCGTTAGAAAGGATGGGAATAGAATGAACAACGCCAACGATGTTTCCTTTTATTCCACTCTATACCCACATAGCTCAGAAATCCCTCAGAATGGACCATAAAATTTTTACACATTTGGTGGGGGCCAAATCTTTGTAAATAGTTCCTCAACTCGCCTGCCTTGATCAGCATAACCATCCAGACCAGCAGCCAGAAGCTCAACCGCAGCAGGTCCCATAGCTGATGCAAGGCTTAGTTGGTCCCATTTCGCCACCTGAATATAAAAACAATATCAATCAGAAACTCATATAACTATCAAAATGAATTAAGAAATTCAAAAGTTTCGACAAAAACAATTTTTTTTCCTTGTCAGGACTAAGGAAGAAAACAGGTTTGAAGAGACAAGGACGTGTGCATTATTCTGAATGGGAAAGCCAAGTAACAGCGTTAGGAACTTGAGTACTGAGAACCAGAATTGTGATAGGAAAAGGAAGAAGAAGAAGACAAAGGCTATAGATAAATGAGAACAGAGAGGGAGTAAAGACGTGCGACGGTTTTCTTAGTTCTCTGATTCAATCACAAGAGTGTATCTATATATTCTCCAGTAGCTGCTATTAACAACTTGCCCAACATCCCTAATTTATTATAACTGCGTTCCAGTTTTTCATTACTACCATTGCTATAAAAAACTTAACAGTCTAACTGACTTAACCACATCCCTCCTCTTTACCTCAGCCTAGTCCCCAAGGCTGGACATGGAAGGATAGAAATTGTTGCAGTAATAGTGACATGTCCTCTCATGTAGCATCCTCAGGAACTATATTGTCCAAGTGAATCAGAGCTCGATGGACACGATGAAGTTTCTTCTTAACCCATTTTCATCCACAATGCATAACTCAGTAAGCAGTTACTGAGCCTTGGGATATTAGTATATCATCTCTTGTGTCCATAATGGAACCATTGTCGTGGAAGCATAGTTGCACTGCACAAGAAAAGGCATCAGCGAATTTATTGTCAACCACTTTTTTGACTGGATAAATTAATTCAAACCCATGAGCTTAGCAATGCCCTATGTAACACTTGCTGCAGAGGATACTTGAATACTTTGGTCATTCCCTTTTAGTCACTAATTTGATTGTCAGTAACACTTGGTTCACAAGGACTAGGAATGTGGACAGCATCACTCGAAGCTCATAATGGCTATGATGAGTCTGAGACTTTTATGGGCAGCCTCCAGCCAAAGCTGATGGTAACAGACACAGAGGTGTATTATCAAAAAATTAGCACATCCATGCAACTCATTTAGAAGGCCTTCCATTACAAGAATTGGAAATTTGTTTCTGACATTCAATTGTCGGTAATCACTATAAAAATTCCAAGATCAGTGCTTTTAATTAGTAGCACTGGAGATACGAAGAGTGATTAACTTGAGAGATCAGTGAATTCTGAAGTACCTTTGCAACCTGCTTCTTGATTTCATCTTTTTGAAAGCGATGGTGATTGCAGGGCCAAATGTTTATTGGTTGTGACCCTGGTGTTAATACAATGGCATATGATCATAAGATCTGTTAGGAGGTATCCCAAATTTAGAATTGTAGTGCTGAAAGTAATTGATCAAAATCCCCAGGGTATGACAAACTAGGTGTAGAAGACATGCTATTGGTTTCCAGATCTCAATCTGGAAAAAATTGAGCTGAAATACCTTGTTTCCTTCCTTTACCAATTCTGAAATTTCATACAAGACATCAGTTGTAGCTTGCTCTCTCCTGAAGCACCTTGAAATTTAATAGTAGATGTGCAATAAATGAAGGATAACTTGCAAGATTTATAGTCAAAGGTCACTGGACTATGCTGCAACATTCAATCAACTCCAAGAACAATGTGAAATCCCCCAATTTCCAGCAACACCAAATCCAAAAGAAAGTGCTCTAGTGAACAAAAGACATTTCAAATAGCTAAATATTTTCCGACCATCTGTCACTGACATATGGGTTACATACTGAAGAACTACAGTTAAATTCAACAGCAGTTCAAATGTCCAATAAACTAGTCGTAGTCCCAGTATCCACCAAAATTATAATGGATTTCCTCCCCACTGTGCCTTTAGTTTAAGAGTATTGAAAAAATTTTTACCAGACATTGTATTGCATCAAATGATCTCTCCCCAACTGTTTCTAGTAATATTAATCTAATGGCAAGAAGTACTTCTACAAATGTGCTTTGCTTTCTTCCTCAGTACATTCCAACAACAATAATGGCTTGGGATGATATTGATGATCAGGGAAATAACAATTGCCACAACGAAACAGGGAACTTCTCCATTAGTTTGGATTTACAGTCTCCACTATTGATTGTCGTAAAAAAAGAGACATGAAATTAGATTCAAATCAACATAGATCAAATCAGCCAAAATGAGACGGTCCTTCCATGAAAGATATCTCAAGTAGAACCCAGATGAGCACAGTGAAACCAATTTTCTGGTTTATTGCTGAAATACGATGAAGCAATATCAATCTTCAGCTGACTGAAATTGGTTTGGTGCATTTACGAAGCCATCCTCTAGGATTGGGCCATCAAGAATAGAAATTTTAATATGGGATATGCTAGTTACCCAGAAGCAGCCATGATGAATTGGATTCAGAAATTTCTGTACATTGTTTGAGTAGGTGAAATTCCTTTGCAACTAAAAAATGTGTAGCAGAAAAGAATTTGAACCTGAGAACTTTTCACCTTGCCATGTGTCTCTTCCATCCATTTCTGTTAAAATCTCAACAACTGAAGAATGGCAGCTGATTCTCCTGCAATGTTTTCTGAGTTACAGCATTGCATTCTTAGATATCAACTTGCATATCTTCAATGCGATGGAGATGGAGTAAATTCTGATAATGTGAAACAGAGATCTCATTGAGCTCTGTTTAAATTTCTCTGATTCATTCCCCAATTTTTGACCTGATCATCTAACATCCAAACTTTAGGTGACCTGCCATAGGTCGAGAATTGGCAGGATGTGATCCAGCTAAAGCAGCAAAGTTCCCAAGGATTTCAATTGTCTCTAATACCACCTTGTTGGGAACTTGGATCATAAGAACCAGAAATGCGAAAGGATGAAGAAGAGAAGGCTCGAGAGAGAATGAGAGGATAGAGATAGAGTAATGAAATTCAATCTTTTTTCTGATTTCTTTCATTCAATCACAAGAACATATCCATAATTCCACATAATCTCTTGAGTAAGTGCTATTGACAACTTACCGACATTCCTAATCTATTATAACTGCATTCCAGTTCTCTTATAACTACTAACTGCCATTGCTAACCACCTTAACAGTCTAACCAACTGACACCTAACAGCATCCACGGTCTGTTACTTAACTAGTAACAGTAACCATAAACTGCAATTCAGGTGGATATTTTCCATGTAAACTTTACTTAAGATCACTTCATTCAAGTGGCAATTTGTATAATACACAATAACACAAATATTCTAGAATTTACTCTAACATGGCTGCTACGCCCAGATTAGCCCTAGAAAATACTACCATCTAGATCATCAATTTTAAATAAAAGCTAAAAACTAGAAATCAATCTCCATGTTTCTATCACTTCAACATGGAAATTCATGATGTAGGTAGAAGAAAAAGATGTAGAATGAAAGGACAACAGACCTCTTCTTCACTGAAATTGTAGGCAGCAGCAGACTGTGGTGATAACTTCCTAACAAAAGAGTACTTCTCATCAGGAGTAGCGACAGAATCATTTAGAGACTGCAAAATCTTCAATGGTGCAATAATATAGTCAACCCTGAATGATTAGAACAAAAACAAACATCAGTACCAAATATTAATTTTTAAGTTCAGCTGTCAAAATTCCCAGCTCGATACAAGGAGAATAAAGTATAACATGTCATATTACCCCAAAAGACTAAATAAATCTTGTTTGTTCCGAACTGCTGCTGCCATCACCTTTGTTTTGTGTCCATATTTGTGAATGTAATTATAAGCTTTTGTCACCTATAATAAGACATATAGTAGTGCATCAAGATAAGGACATCTTCACATTTTGAAGTGTAAGTGATTATAATGGGGTTACCGAGAGTGAAACTGAGATGACAAACAGCATAGCATTTATCTTGGATTATGCTTCAAGCATCAGAATGATCAAGAAAAGGTACAAAGATATAGCTGCTATGCTAAAGTTGAACAAAGTGAAGCATACATTTGTTGCATCATCAGAAAACAATACAGGTTGGAACATATCCAGATCACACCTCTTGACCCCTGGCCAAAAAAGATCAGTACTGGCCAATAGAAGGACGTGAGACATGGAATCAATATTGAAAAGTCTAATTCTGGACGTCAGGAAATTTACTTCAGACGCATTCTATTCCCTCAACCACCAAAACACTGCTTAACACTACAGAAAGGCAGCAGTGTCAATCACACTTCAAGGTGTCAAGCAAACAATAAGGAAAAAAATAGCGTACCAACATTTGGCTTTGACCTGACAGTAAAACCGATTATAGGTTTTACAAAATAACAAATTGCAAACTTGTAGGATATTTCAACCATGCATATGTAAGTTGTACATAATATACAAATATCTCTGGAGAGCTTCATCAAGCAAATAAGCAAATCTTCAATGTTCCTAGAAAGTAATTTCGTAAAGTATCTACCCATTAGATAGAAGAAGAATTCTAACAAACTTTCAAAACTTAGCACATAAAGTCAGGGTATAGCTAAGAAAATGAGAAAGATGAAGCTGCTTAACTAACCAAAGACAAACCAGGATCTTCCCCTCTTTTTAGAGCAGCATCTATCTCAGGGTCACCAGAATGGTTGCGTGCCCAATCCTGATGGATAACAGATGCATGTTAAGAACAAGAATAAACAACTGAAGCTCTGTTAAATTACGTCATTAATTGTTAAATGAGAATGATTACCCTGATGCGCCCAACAAATATCTGTATAACAGAAGCACCAGCTTGGGCTGCAGCTGCAGCTTGAGCAAAGCTGAGAAGCATGGCAATAATAAAAAAAAATAATAAAAGATATAGACAACAAAATTGCATCATTATCCTACTGGAATATTGAAGTATTGAACACTAGCTGTCTGAATTCATTTTTATCTTATATATATTGCTTTTCCCCAAACTTTGCAGACAGCTGGAAGTGTGTAAAAAGACAAATTACAAACACTGGGAAAGAGCCTGTGATTTGCAAAAGTAATACATTTCAACCAGGCAGCTAAGCACATTAAAATACTATACTAAACGTTTTGTTGAACATTTAAATTATACAAAAGAAACAAAATAAAAATATCCAATTCTATAGATAGTTTGCTATTATTTTTACATTTAGAACTGTAGCTTAAGCAAATTATTCAGAATGTCAATAGACGGACAAAATAAGTCTGCACTCACAAAATTTTTACTGGAAACCTGCAAATTTTTGCTACTAACTTCATGGGTACCTCCAATAAATAGACTAGTCCCACTAACAAATAAACAGATTCTTGCTAATTTAGTATTAGCAACTTATCAACATTTGTTCACCTCTCATTTTAGAGTTCGGGTGGATTTAGCTAAGATCAAAATATTCACCTGTAAACAAATGTCAAATGCGTCTGTATACCCTCGGATTCCAACAATCTTGAGGCCTCTATTCCCTGAATAAAACACCAAGAGATTAGGCTACAGAGGATTAAAAAAAGTGATAAATTTTCCTGTCTCTTTTTGTAGGAAATTCTTAAGCTTGCTGGTATAGACTTGATCACAGGGACTCACTTGCCAAGTGGAAGGAATTTTGAATAACAAACGCTCTGGAGGAACATTAATTTCATTGTACAACTTCAGCAAAGAATGCACCTGTACATCACAATACATGACCAACCATCAGATACCATACTGAATAAATTCCTAATAAACTAATAGCAACAGGCAGCTGAACTCCATGAACGTAACACAAATTTTAAAGAGAAACCTCAAAGATTCAAAGACATTGTAATGTTTGTATGGTTCTATCATAATATGGTAAAAAAGATAATAAAGTAACAAGAAGAAAATATTGATGTGTTTTGGTATGGGCCACCTTTAAAAAAGTACACATAAATATTCATCAATATCAGTACATTGTGCTACTTTTTCTTACAGAATAATAAGGAGAGACATATATCGACCATTTTCCAAATGAACAAAATACAAAGTGAAATGCACACTCCGTCAGACATATGAATATTGCCTTTAACCAAACCCCAAGACTTGCAGTGACAGCAACTGGCACTACTAAAACATACAATCTCTGTTAGAAAAAGGAGTTTTTGAAATATTACTAAAACTGACAATAACCGATTACTCAATCCTTTTCTTTGAAATGGCTACCTTCCTAATAATCCCATGAGTGTCATAAGCCAACCGTGCATCCACTTCAGTTGAAACCCGGCCAGGTACTAATTTCACCAGATCACCTCCGACATTAACTAAAGCCTACAGCAATGTGGGTCATGTCATAAATCCAGAAAAGCAAAATTCACAAGCATTTTTTTAACAACAATTAAGGTTCAGCAACACCAAACCTTGTTAGCGAAACAGGACAATCTCAATTCAACATTTTCCAAAGCAGCACAACCTGAATCCGCCAAAGCCATATCCACAGCATTCTAGGACGAAAGAAGAAATATGGATTGTAAAACAAAGAAAGAAATCCTATGGACCAAAATGATTGCTCCAAATTCCGTGCTTACTCTGAATATAGTATCAGGGAGACTCAGTATACCCAAAAGAAGCGAAGAGCTAACAGTAGCAGCAGTTGGAGGAAACCTGAATTATAAACAATCAGTAAAAACAAATAAATATGCAATGATGATAAAACAGTATATGCTTATTGAAGCTTCAATTTGAAAGAAAATCAACAGGAAAGGAAAGAAAAGATACATACTTCTCGAAATCATCGAAAATGACAGTGTCGGGAACGATCTCACTGAAGCTAGATACAGCATCTAATTCAGTGCTCGCACCTAAAATAGACAGATAAAATCTCCCAAAAAATGAGTTCCAAGAGAAGAAAAATAAAAAAGGTCGGGGCTTAAACACAAAAAATAAAATTTCTATAATTGGATAGAAAAAAAAAAGCAAGATAGAGAAAGACCAGCATGAAGAGAAGAAGAGAAGGCAGAAGAAGCACGAATTTGAGGGAAAGATGGATGGAGCTTGAAGAAGACTGCATTACAAGCTCCTGATCGACCAAGCCTCAAGTGTCGTCCCTAGTGTTACGAATGAGGACATCGATATGAGGTACAAGACACACACGTATACACAGAAACAATCAAAAGGAGTAGAAGAGAGCACCTGAAATGAAGATTTGGAGGAGAGAGCTGAAGAGGGCGGAGACTGCAAGGAGATTGACATTTTCGTAAGAGAGTGAGTGTAGTTTTGAGCTACACACTGATCCGGAGAAGAAAGGATTATATGCATACACAGGAGTAACTGATTTAACTTTATACAGGCTTTTGGATAATTTCCTTTTGGGGGTATATTTGGTATTTACTTT
>CAOGCB010817734.1:0-13315 GCA_948266635.1 Cnidoscolus chayamansa | reverse complement strand
GACATGAAAGGATTGCGAAGAGAACCGTTCCAGACAGCCAATAGAAGGAGAGGTGGCGGTCGACGTGAACACGTGGCACTATAAAAAGGCCCGATCAGATCGAGATGTCCGTGAAACCAGCCGAATTGGACTCCAAAGTTCAACGTACGATTTCCTCCTGCCCAACACGTGGGTAATCGCAACTGACCCGGAACCGTTCTATGATAAATAAATAATAATAATAAAAATAAAATAAATATCTATAAATGGAAAACCTTTCCACATTGCGTCGCGGTCACCGGTTACCTGTATTCCCAGTTACAGCTCCGAATATACGCAGTTGTTATTTTGTTTTTTCTGAATTAGCAGCGAGAGTGAATTGAGCGTCTGTATATAATTTAGACGAGCGAGGAGTTTGCTTTCTTCTAATAAAGGGTAGTTACGATTAGTACTTCGCTTTACAGCTTCTCGCAGGAATCCTTCGCCGGAAGAGAATAAAAAAAATCAGAGGGGCATAAAAAAATTCGTCGAGGTCGGTCCTATATGTTGCCCTTCTCCTCCTTTCTTGGATCTCTCTCACTTCCATTATCGTCGTTTTAGGTGCTTTTTCTTTTGGTTTCTTTTTCACGATCCGTTTTTCATGGGCCGTAATGATTGGGTATAGCAGATTGTAAATTTATTAGTTCGTGTTTTGCAATTCGAAAGCCTCATATCAGTTTCTGATTTCATCTGTGGGACAATAGTGAGATATTGATTTGAAGTTGTTGTTCGTTGTTTGACACATTTGATTACCTTCATTGATTTTCAGGTTGTAGAATAGGATTCGATGAGACAAACAATACAGAAGAAAAAGTAGAGACTTTCATCAGATCTGTTGATTTTCGGGAGTTTCCTTTTCATTTCTGTATTTTCTGTGTGGCTTTTCAAGCTTTTCTCTGGAGTTGCCAACTTTACCTTTCTTTTTTGCTGAGAAGATGGGAGTGAAAGTAGGTACGACCTGTTTTCAATGGTCGCAGCCGATTGTTCCTCATTCTCCTTCTTCCTCTCAAACCTTAGCCTCTGCAATCTCCTCTCCTTCAAAAAGACGGTGTTCGGATGGAGCTGGAGCTGCAGCACTCGTGTGCCGATATGTACGCAGACTAGACAGGTTCGCTCTGCTTGGCACTTCGTCGACCAAACTCAACAGGTCTCGATCCTGTGAGTTTCCAAAATCTAGAGCTCACACTATAAAAAGAGCTTGCAGTGCAAGCTTAGATGCCTTCTCCGACGAAGAATTTTCCAGGAAACTCCAAGAGCTGGCGCTCAGGTTTCAGCACTCAGACGATGATCGCGATTATATGAGTAGCGAAGTGGATTTGGGATCAGAGATAGTCGCTGATTCAACAAATGCTCACGGCGTGAGTAGAGCAGAGAGTAGTAACAGTATGACCCAAGAATCTTCAAGTTTGCAGAGTCAGAGACAGTTTCCTCAGGATTCAGTGGAACTTCCGTGGCCAGAAGTCCAACAAGAGCCGCCGGATTGGTCAGGAAGGGACTATATTATTCCAGCCAATATAGAACGGAAGGCGAACAGCGTCGACCTCCCTCTTTCGCTTCGAATGATAAAGAGAAAGATGCAATGGCAAGAGGGATTCAGGGAAGCAGGGGAATCTGCTTATTGTTCAGTGAAAAAGGCGTTTTCTTCTATGGTATTTATAATTCAAGAACTACATAGCTATTCCTTGCAAATGAGAGAGCTTCTGTTCACTGAAGATTTGCAAGGGATTATTGTGCGAGTACAGAAAGAAATGCATGCTTCTTTCGTTTGGTTATTTCAGCAAGTGTTTTCTCACACACCAACTCTGATGGTGTATGTGATGATTCTTCTTGCTAACTTCACCGTATATTCTATGGGCAATAACGCCGCCATTGCAGCCTCACCGCCACCTGTGTCTTATACAGCCACCACAGAAAGTGTTTCAGCAGTTGATATTGAAGGCCAAAATAATCAGAAGTTGGATTCTTCCTCATTAAAAACGTTTTCAATATCTTCCTCAGGCCGCAAATCAACTTCGATTCGAGGTAACAGTGGCGGTGGTGGTAAGGTCCCTCCTGTAGCCAGTGGAAATGACGGTGACGGACTGTTCGACGGGTCGGATCAATTTAGAACATTTGTCCCTGATGGGGCGTCGCAATTGACCTCTCCCGGTGATACAGGGGAGGTAGAGTCAGTATCAGGGCAAGGAACGATAGCAGAGGAGCGTGTATGGAATTCGATTGTAGACGAAGTTTCAAAAATGCAAGTTCTTGATCATGAGACCATGCAGAAATTTATTTCACCTATCAAAGCAAATGTGGAGCCGGATGATTATTCAGATTATTTTAGAACAGATCTACTGTATCAAACGGTATTGGCCCAAGAGCCTAATAATCCTCTCCTGCTTGCCAATTATGCTCAATTCCTGTACCTCATCGCCCATGATTACGACAGGTATAAATATCCATCAATTCTGAATTTTTCATTTTTTATGTTGAGTTTAAACGTCTTTCTCTAATTTCTTTGCGTCGTCGGGGAAGGTTTCCTTCTTCCCCGATTCTATTGCAGCCTTTGGAGACAAAAATAAAAATTAGGTTGATATTTTAGCAAGTTGAGTAGATATATCCATGTTTATTTGCAATTGCTCAAAGTGTACAAGACGTTTTAATCGAACCTGTTGTTCTGCAAATATATTTTGGTGTGATTTTATTGAATCCATGATGATGATAGGGAATATGTGGTGTGGGTTGGGGGTAAAAATAAGGTAGATCACCTGCGGGGCGTGACCACACACGCGCTTTTCACGTAAAGATCCTTGTCCAACTAAAAGGAGTTGAAGTTGCTGACTAGTCTTTGTATTGTGTGAACAGAGCAGAAGATTACTTCAAGAGAGCAGTAGGACTGGAGCCAGCTGACGCGGAGGCGTACAGCAAGTACGCTAGCTTTCTATGGAGAGTTAGGAAGGACTTATGGGCAGCTGAAGAAACCTTCTTGGAAGCCATTAACGCTGAACCGACCAACTCTTACTATGCCGCCAATTATGCGCATTTTCTATGGAACACAGGCGCCGAAGACACTTGTTTCCCACTTAGCTCCGAAGACAAATCCCAAGAACCCTAACCCACTGGGGAAAATAATACTTGAAGGAGTCTCTGCATCCCACCTCTTGACTGAGAGAAGTTGATGAAAGTATTAAAAATGGAAAGAAAAACGAAACATATGAATTAGGTGTTCTTTGTTTTTTAATTTAAAAAAAAAAAGAAGAAGAAAATCTTAATTATTGGAGGAAGGTGAAATGACATCTGGAAGGGCGGGGAATGGGTAAGTCATGGGAGGCGGTGGGTGCACGTGAGCGAGGCAAGGAGGAAATTTGGGTTGGAGCAAATGAATAAGTGGCAACACTCACCGTTCACTGAGCTTAGCGCATCTTATGCTGTCGTATATCTCATTTGCTGGATTTTGCAGTTTCAATATTTATTTTTTTTTTACACAAATCACATGGCAAATTGTAATTATCAAATTTGTTAATACATTTTCTCTTTTCAATTAGGCTACACTCTCCTATGTGAGAATTATAAATATTAACTACAAACATTACTTAAAAGAAACATAAAGAGCTTGAATTGCAAAGTTAAGTGGAACAACGGTCGACATTACCAGGACCTAATAGAAAAATACAGTACAAAATAAAATTACCATTGTAATGTAGATAGAGATGACATAAAGTTGTAACATGAGATGGAAGATGGTTGTAGCGGCCAAAAGTCCTGGTAAACTCATGTACATGTTTATTTGATGTAGGAATTCTTGAAATGCAGTCAACCAGATTAGCCCCTATAAATTCATTATTATGTAGTAGATTGTTTACGGCCTTTTTGTTTTATTTTGTGGATAAAGAACGAATGGCGGGATGACAAAATTCTTACTCTGATGCTGCGCTCAAAGTCGGCATCATACGGTTTTCCTTGATGAGGAAGCTCAAGCTTGCTCTTTGTTCCCACTCACCTCATGCACTGTGAGGTCTGTATTTTTTGTTTTCAATGTTTTTATTATTGATTTTAATAATTCAATTGAAATTAATTAAATAACGGAATATGGTAAATTCACCTAACTAACTAAATTAGTAAAATAAATTCACGTCCCATCCCCTTCCAAATAAGACGCGTCTATACGTAAAGTTGAAGGAGACACTTGAGTACTAGTTTTAAGACAACCTAAAACAAATTGCATGAATGGCTGAACAAGAAAATGGAATACGGAAAGACCCTACCGCTTTCTGGTTATTTAAGAAAAATGTAAGAATTCTACACAAATTTTGTTTTATAATTAAAGTGCGTGACCATCTGCCTGCCCTGAAATGTGCACATGCAAATGTTCAGAAAATATGAAAAAAGAAAAATATAGTATTTGGAGTTAGGCTATTGAGGGAGAATCAGAGGGCCCAGTTTGCGATTGCATGCAGACTTCAAGGGTTAAAGAACAGTGATTGAAGAAAGACATTAATCAAACACATGGTGTGCAATACGTCCTATGAGTCATAGCCCATAGGGTCTCGGTCCTTGGGATTCAAATTAAATTCGGCCACTAGCTCATCAAGTGGAAAATGTGGTGAGGGTTAAAACAAAAAGGTATTGTAGTTTTGAGTGAGAATACAAGTGGTTTGGAGTAAGGATATGACGTAAAGTAAATCAAAAACAGGGAAACCCACCACACCACTTGAAAAGTCACTTTCATTCTCATCGCATTGAATAGTAAAAACAGCTTTCACCTTCTTCATGTTTTGATTTGATTTTTGTTGAGAGGAAGCATTTCATTTTACTTTTTTTTTTTTTTTTCCCTCTACGTAAATCTATTATGATTGCTTATTATTCTTTTGCATGTATTTTGTCAATTGTCTGTTTTATTTATTTATTTATATATATATAATTATATTTTGAAGGTAGTGTCATTTTTTATATAAATAAAATTTGAATGATATGCAAAACAAAAATTGTCCATGCTTTTGAAAAGAAGAAACAAAAAATTGGGCATGCTTCCTATTTGTAATGTAGTGGTGGAGGAAGGGATTTTTGATTTTGATTATTTATTTTTATTGAGTTGGGTGTATGAGATGGATGGGCCAAACTATTTAAATATATATATATATATATATATTCCATTTTAGTTCATTGATATGTATATTTTATGTTTTTCAATTTATTTTTTACAATCATAAATGTTATCATGATATTGTTAATTTGAACTGCGTTTGAAAGTTCAAGAGGATGCTGAAAGAAATGGAGAAGTGGCTGTAGCCCCAAAATAAATAGATGTGCTTAGCTTTTTATATATGTTGAAACTTCGTTCACTGAAACACTTTGACAAGTTTATATGTCATTCACCTTTTTATTAGATCATCTATAGGATCATTTTCTAATCATTATTTTTATGATTTATATGAGAGTCTGATTCAATTTTAATGAATTTTTTATATAGATAATGATTTATTTTATACTAAAATAAAATAAATTAAATTAAGTCATGTTTAAAGAAAATGCTTTTTATTTTTTTAATAAATTTTATACATATTATCTTATTATTAAAAGTATCTTTTTACTTAAAACAAATAGACATAATTTAATTAAAATGAATAATTTTATAATATTTTTGGTAGCTTTTCTCTGCTACTAATTTTATAGACACAAAGCTTTTCTCTGCTACTAATTATTACAGGTCTTAATTCCTCAATTTTGATCCAATAACCGGAAAACTTAGGATACAATATCAATCAAAACACATTCTTTAACTATCCCTAAAAGTCCCATAAACATATAGAGTAAGCATGAATTAAACAGGTAAAAGAAGACTGGATAAAATAAAAAAAAAAATTTATTTGTCAACACTTTTTGCATATTAATGTACCTTTTCAAAGTTGACACTCTTTTTGGGAAACTTTTGACAGTTATAAGTCTCTTCCAAAACTTTCAAAAATCGACATTTATTGGCTAAAAGTCTCCTTAAAGAGTCAAACTATTTTTCTACAACACCTTTCAGCTTCCAAAATTCTAGCTGTAAAGAGGAGTTTCAACAACCAAAACTACCTTTAGATGTCGAAACCACCTTTGGCTATTGAAACTGAGTTTTAGCATAATGCCAAAAACCTAAGTATTCTACCATCCAAGAGCCTTAATACACAACTAAAACCCTAAACAACAAACTCTCAACATTAAAACTAAACTCAACAACTTCCAAATAATGCTAAAGCGACACAAAAAAAGGCTATATGCAACTTCTTGGGCTTTGATTTACATTCTTAAGTGACCATATTTAATAACTTCTGTTTTATAAGTTCCTATGTTTTGGATAATGGATAACTGATTTGGTTGATATTTTTTGTATGATCTTATTAGGCTAATCCCACAATTAAGTATTGTGGAGTTATATCAATAGAATCAAGTGATAACTTACGGGTAATTTTATGTGCTAGAGATTATTCTGCTTGTACATATGTTCAGTTCTATAGATTGTTGTTTCTCTGTTGCTACGTATGTTAAGTTTTGAATGTGTGTTTTTTTTCTTATCTTATACTACTTTCTACGTAGTTTATCCTTTTTTTTTAATAAAGTCATCCTAATTAAGAAACTATTGGCTTTCCATAAACTAAAGAAGAGAAAAAAAGATAACAACCAAGAATGTGATTGAACCATATTATATAAGCACACTTATTTTATTGAAAATAAAGGATGGACATCTTAGGGTGCTAAAACAAATTACGTAACTGTAGTCATTATTTTGGGAGACACATTTTCATTTTTGTTATCATGATTTATGTCTCGCTAAGAGTTGGTGATATTTATAATTGTGTACTTGGCACTCGTTTGGTTTGTATCAAAGTCTTAGCATATGGCCCAAAGTCATCTTTTATTAGCTTTACACAAGTGCGAAAATTCAAGAGCTTAAAGAGAAGTTACAACAATCTCAAGAATAAATAGTTAGTTTAAAGATAAATTACAAAATATGATTAAAACTAGGGAGAAGCAAGAGGTTATTTTAGCAAGTCCACTGTTTTCAAAAAAATTCATTGTTTTCCAAATATTAGTGGTTGTAATTTGAATATAGAGTCGGGGAAATAAACTTCATCTAGTGTTAGCAAAAAGAATAGTAAAAAAATCTTCTTGTGATCTTCTAATGGGTCAACATAGAGTTGTTATCCTTCCAACAACTAGATATTAACCCAAACAAGGACTAACCATAACAAGTAACTATAATATCCCATTTACACTAGTAATCAACTAAATAAGCAAACATAATATTAATATACTCGAAAAGAGACACCAATTGAGTTTCAGTCAAAGACAATTAACATAGAAAATTTTATTATAAACTGAGTCTCAATCAAAGATAACTAGTTTAGAAAGTTTTACATATAAATAAGTTATGCCCCACACATTCAAAAAATCAATGAGAAATATTTATTTCAATTGAGTCTTAAAGATTTCTAATTTTATTTACCTAAAGGTTATTTCTCCCTTAGATATTTTCTATTTCTCATCATGGTATCAGAGTCTAAAATCACCGTAAAGCCTCTAAAAATGGCTCAATTAAGCGCAGAAAAAATTCAATGAGCGGCTAGCTTTACATGGATCTAACCATCTAAGAATGATCTTAGTTAATATCCCACTTTCAGGAACAACAAACTACTTGACATGAAAACAATCTATGACTATTGCCCTAAGAGCAAAAGACAAGTTGGCTTTGTCAAAAGAAGATGCAGGAGGCCTACAAAAAACTTACAAGACTACCATAAATGGCTTAACTTTAATTTCAAAAGAGATAGTTGAGAGGTTCTTGTATGCACCATCCGTCAAGGATCTTTGGGACGACTTATCCTAAAGGTTTAGGTAGAGCACTGGACCTCAATTATATCAGATGAAGAGAGAGATTGCATCCTCTTCATAGGGAAATCTACCAATGGCAACCTACTTCACGAGGTTGAAGCGACTATGGGATGCGGTAGCCACCTTGGATCCAATCTCAATATGCGTATGCAGCAAGTGCAAGTGCGACAACCACAACATGATGACTGAGAGGGACAACAAGGAGAAAGTGATGCAATTTTTAATGAGGCTCAACTCTACCATTAAACATATCAAAGATCAAACCTTGTTGATGGAGCCATTTCCAACTGTCAATAAAGTCTACTATATGGCGCTAAGGGTAGAAAAGCAAAAGGAGGTAACCAGCCTCACCTCAAAAGGGACAAAAAAACACACTCGCCAGATCAAGCTAGGTAACTTAGACTCAAAGAGAAGAGACTAACGTCGATCGAGAGACAAGTCCGAGTGACAGGGCAATCAACAAGAGGAGAAGTGGTGACAAAATGGAAGATAGATTTTGCCATCACTATAAGATGACAGTTCACATAAAGGATAGCTACTTCAAGATATCAAGTACTCCAATTGGTTCAAACTAAAAAGATTCAACCAATCGGCACACATGGCCAACACAAAATCTAAGAAAGCCAAAGAGACAAACACAAAAAACAATACCGAGTACAAGCCGAGTGACATCCTGGACCTTATATAAGACTTTGTCAAGAAATTGCTAAAAGGTAACATAGCGAATGAGGCAAGTTGTGACAACTTCTCTAACCTTGCAAGTAAATATTGTTTGCTTTCTACCACCAACCGGATCATAGATAGTGGAGCCACTTTACATATGTGCTCACAAAAGACCTTTATAACTTACATGCCTTACCCCGACCCAACCCCATTCACCTCCCAAATGGTACATCCATCTTAGTTACACAGGTCGGCTCTATAACTCTTATCCCATCCCTAAACCTGCACAATATTTTGTATGTTCCTTCCTTTAAGCATAATCTCCTTTCTGTTAGTCGACTAACTAAAAACAATAATTTGACTATATCTTTCCAATCTAACAAATGCTTTTTGCAAAACTATTAGACTAACCAGACAGTTGTTGTTAGGACCTTGGAGCATGGGTTATACCGGATGACACCCAAGCTGACAAATCATTTTGCCGATCACCTAGTTGTCGACCTGCTTACCATCTCCAAACCCACTAATTGCAATATTATACACTATAGCAGTAGAAATTTTTTCCTTTTCCTATTGTGGCACTATAGGTTATGCCATGTTTCCCATTCCAAGCTTGTTAAATTTTCAAATTTGCCTAAAAGCATAAATAAAATAGTTTGTGATACATGCCATTTTGCAAAACAATAAAGAAAACCATTTTTTAAAAAGGTGATAACCACTAATGATCTTTTTCAATTAATACACAGACATGTGGGGACCTTACCACCACTGAAGCATCCTACTTTCTCATGATTGTCGATGACTTCATTAGAAGCACCTGGACCTACTTTCCATTCCACAAAAGTGTGAAACCTTTTCCAAATTTTTCTCCTTCGTCAAGAACCAATTTAATACAACCATCAAAGCAGTTTGATCCTACAATGGGACCGAGTTCATCAACAACCACTGTCGTGACCTTTTTCACTTCTCATGGCATTCACTATCAACGAACCACACTATATACCCCCCAACAAAATGGAGTGGTCGAAAGAAAACATAAACACATCTTACAAACTGCTAGAACCCTTTTATTTCAAGTAGGATTACCTAAACATTTTTTAGGGGAAGTCGTACTCCATGCTACCCACTTGACAAACCTTGTGCCAATCCTCAATTGGAAAACACCTTACAAAAACATTACCACTAAAGGCCAGACTACACCCACCTAAAGGTATTTGGTTGCTTGTGCTATGCAATCAACAATCAACTGAGTAAGACTAAACTCTCTCCGAGAGTAATAAAATGCATCTATCTCGATCATGCACCCAAACACAAAGCCTACAAACTTTTTGACTTACATTTTGAGACAATTTGCATCTCCCAAGACGTCCATTTTCATAAATATAATTTTCTTTTTCATACTACACCATCCCTTGCAACCCCGAATTATCCCCTTCTCCTATTGTTTGATGATGATCCAGCACAGTACCCTAGTCCAGAAGAACACCAACCCTCACCGATAAAATTGGAACCTTTCGAAGGACAGTTCAATTGAATGGTATAAAGCTCACCTTATAGCCAAAAGCTTCAACCAAATGGAAGGGATTGACTATAGAGAGTTTTCCCTTGTAGCTAAGTTGGTGACTATTCGCCTCCTCCTAGTATCAATTCGACATCAACAATGCCTACTTAAACGGGCACATTGATGAAGAGCTATACATGTTACCTCCCTTGTGTTACACTAAAGCTTATCTGGATTAGGTATGTAGATTAAAAAAGTCCCTATATGGCATGAAACAAGCAGGGGGACAATGGAACAAGGAACTCACCTCCAACCTAATGTCTTTCGGCTTCAAGCAGTCCTCTCATGACCACTGCTTGTTCACAAAAGGCAATAGAGACAATCTCAAAGTTCTCATTGTCTATGTTGATGGCATCCTTCTCACAAGAATCAATGAAGCTAACCTACTTCATACGAAGAAACTGCTGGATGACACCTTCACAATCAAAGATTTGCGATACTCCAAATCCTTCCTCGGCATCGAAATTGCCTGCTGCCCCTTTAGCATGTACATCATTCAAAGGAAATACATACTGGATATCCTCATAGTAATAGGCATTTTCATTGCCAAAGCCGATCTAATTCCCTACTAAGAGGCCTCAAATTCTTAGCCACTGAAGGAACACTCCTATCTAACCCGAAATGGTACTGCCAATTCATTGGCAGACTCCTCTACCTCAACCTCACTCGACCAGACATCACATTTCTCGTTCATCATTTGAGTCAATTTATATAGTCTCCCCGAGAAGCCCATTGGGATATAGTAGTCTAGGTTCTCAAATTTCACAAAGGGAACTAGTACCGCAACATCTTCTTCTCGACCTGCAATAAATTGACCCTTTTTGCCTATGGTGATGCTGATTGAGCAACCTACATAGATATTCAAAAGTCTGTCACCAACTTTTGCATTTTGTTAGGCAATGCCTTCATCTCTTGGAAATCAAACAAATAGGCCACAGTCAATTGTTCCTTTGCTGAAGCCGAGTACAGTAGTATGGCAATCACAATTTGTGAACTTCAATGGATATCCTAACTGCTCAAAGGATTTCAAGTATAAGTACATACTCCGGTTCCCCTATTATGTGATAATAATATTGCCTTACACATTTCAGCAAACCTAGTGTTCCATGAAAGAACTAAGCATATAGTCCCTGACCAGCTCAATAAAGGATTTATCCGCCCTATGCATTTATTCAATTCTGAGCAACTCGTAGATATCTTTACTAAGTGTTTTTCTACATAGTTATTTTTCTCATATATACGCAAGCTAAAATTAATTGATACATTACCTCTAGCTTGGGAGAGGGAGGGAGGGGGAGGAATGTTAAGATATTCAAAAACAGACACCAACTGAATTCCAGTTAAAAATAACTAACTTAGAAACTTTTATCTTTATCTATTTTTATGTATAAATTGAGTTCCAATAAAAATAATTAGCTTAGAAAATTTTATATATAAATAGCTTATACCTCTCACATTCAAAAATCAATGGAAAATATTTATTTCAATTCAGTCTTAAAAAATTTTATTTTATTTATTTAAAATTTATTTTTCTCTTAGATATTTTCTATTTATCGTGAGATAATATTGATATTGAAACATAAATAAATAAATAAACTAAAGAAACTCATAAGGAAACAATATATCATATCAATTATGTGATTTTTGGGGTTTCTTTATGTTTTTCAAGAATAAATAGTAAATTTAAGTTACCGATGAAACACAAGTCATCAGTAACTTTATTAAAAATAATTATAATTTCAATATAATTTTTACATTTAAGTTACCCACATCGTGTTATTATTATCTCCAAAGGATACCAACAACATATTTTCTTCCGTACTTTCTATTTATATTAATTTAATTTCTAATTTAAATTTACCTATAGTTTCATCTATAATTTTTATTAAAAATAATTTAATTTGAATAAAATTTTTATGTTTATGTTACCGACAATTATCAGTACTTTTATATTATAAAATTATTATTATCTTCAAAGTTTATCGAGACATTTTTATCAATATATTTTATTAAAATAATATAAATTTAATTTAAATTATAATTTTTTATTAAAAATAATATAATTTTAAACTATTTTTTAATATAAATTTATTAATAATAAAATTTCATCGATAACTTTTATTAAAAATAATTTAATTTAAATAAAATTTCTAAATTTATATTATTATTCTTATCTTCAAAGCTTACTCACAATATATATTTTGGCGATATATTTCATCAAAAATAATATAATTTTATTTAATTTCTAATTTAAAAATACCAATGATTATGTTCGTCAATAATTTTTATTAAAATATTTTAATTTAAATAAAATTTTTTAATTTATTTTATCGACAAAGGCAAGGTCGGTGATTTTATATTATAATTATCTTAATTTATATGAATGATAGATTTTTTCTGTAAAATTTATAAAAAAAAAAAAAAAAAAAGTTTCTTAATGTGATTTATCAACAAGAATTTTTGTCCCTACATTTATAATATATTTTTTATATTTTTAATTAAATAAACTTTTATTTAGCAATAAAAGATTTAATTGGTAATATTTTCTGGCATTGCTCTTTTTATCATCAACTTTACCGACTATATTATTTATGTCAGTAATTTTACTTCAATAAATCATCGATATAGTATTGAAATTTTTATTTTGAATTTAATTTTTATATTATTACATCGGTAAAATATAAAAAATTACCAATGAGCTTTTTTATTTTTTATTTTTTAGTGTATTAGCACCGATGACCTTTTGGATTTTCATCACATTAAAATTTAATTTTTAAAATTATTTGAATTTAATGATAATAAAATTATTAAACATTTTTCCCACAAAATATATTTTACAAGGAAATGCTTTTTGCAATTTTTAATATTTGAGCACTAAAAATAATTTATCAACGAAAAATTAAAAGAGAGATAAGAGGAAAAAAAAAAGTGATTTTATAAGCATCCAAACACATTTTTTTTTTTTTTCAAATATTTTCTACCCAACATTAAATAGTGGCAAATTACTGGCTATTGCTGCTTTTTTCAATGAAAATGATTGGCTAATATATAATATAATAACATGAACCAAGATTTCTTGCAATCTAATATGACTTGATCTCAACTTTCTTTTTGCAATCTCAAGTCACTCAATTCCAACTGACTTTCTGAGTAAGTTGACAAAGACCCTTTGTGTTTAAAGAAATGTCACTTCTAATCAGCCTGTAAAGTTGCTACATA
>CAOGCB010817730.1:0-10069 GCA_948266635.1 Cnidoscolus chayamansa | reverse complement strand
GTTTATCATATTCCACTACTATATTAAGACTACCATAATCACATCATTCAATTCATCTAAAGTTTCCATGTATTAACATCCTTCATATATATATATTCACTGTGTAACACCCCGAAAATTTGTATGTAATATAAAAAATATAAATATATGAATTTTAATTAAATAATTCATGTAAAAATAAACATGACATGGAAACATGCTAATTGAATGGTAAGTTACCAGGAAAAACATCTGTATTGTGTTTCTATTTTGGAGAACCAATTGATGTCTAAAAATAATGAATAATATACCAATAGAAAGCTGTGAATATTGGCTACAATTATTCAGAATGCTATTTTACCAAATGCTATCGTTTGAGGCATGAAAATACAGTAAGAACAAGTAAATATCGAAACTGCCTAATTACTGAATTTCAGTACAGGGCAGTCCGTTTTATTTTTGTTTTAAAGCCTTAATGACTAGATAAAATTATGAAACTTTATATGAATTTTACTTAGGATATTGGCTACAACTTTCATGTTTGGCACTTTATAAAAAACAAAGCCTAAACTGGTCAAAATAATTAAACAAAGAGATGTGCCCAAAAGCTGGAAAAAAAAATATTTGACCAAGAATCATGGGCTAGACCGAAACCCATGGCCGACCATGCTGGAAAATTTGGACTCCAAATTTAGCTCAAAACCTGAAACAAATCCAGCCCATCCAAGAGAAAATGAGTTGGTATAAAAGGGAAAAAAATGAGTAAATGGGTCGTTTGAAACAAGTTTCAGCAGCCCCTTCTTCCTCCCTCTTCACCGAACCCTTCTTCACCCCAAACCTAGAAATTTTCTTCTTCCCTTCTCCACTATACCTCCATGCATGTCCTTAGACCAAGTAGGGAAGTGAATGCCACCTTTGGATGCCAAAAAGGGTGAAGGATTCGACAATATTCAAGTTGACCGAGACCTTCATCCTCCATCTCCTTAAGGTCCATTTTGTGAGCTAGTTGAAAAAGAAGAAACCACCACATTTTGGACAAGAAGAGCATAAGAAAAAGGTTAGTAAAACTTATCCCGAAGTTAAGTAAGTTTTTCCTTCTTTGATGATCATGCATGTCATGATCTTAAGCTTATTTTTGTAGCTTTGGTGTTCTTCCTCCAAGAGAGATCAAGGGATGTCCAAATATTGGTTTGGACAGAAATTTGGACAAGCAAACCTAGGACTAAGGACTCCAAACAAAGAGAAAAACCTCATACACAAAATGGTTAGGTTGTACACGTAAAATAATGAATTGCATGTTGTATTTGGTTTAAAATGGTGATGTATTTTATGTAAAAAAAAGTAAGTGTAATTTGATGGAAATGATTATATATTAACCATGTATATATGCGGATGAATTGATGAGAAAATAGAGGATTAAATCCTCATGGAAAGAACCAAATACTAATCCTAAACAAGGTGACCAATGATGAAAATGGGAAGAACCAAATTGCACCTTAAATCATTTTTGTGAATGAATATGAAAATTTATTTTGGACAGAATGTATAAATTGAATATGGACATGGACAGTTGACTTATGGACAGAAATTGCTTGAAAAGACTTGGTACATAAGGACCAAAACTAAAATTTTACCTAAATGATGAAAATTTTGGGAAAAACTAAGGACCAAAATGAAAATTTCTATAAGGACCGAATTGAAAGGTGACAAATATACTTAGGATTGTAAGTCTGGAAAATTTCTGTGTTTAATTCATATAAATAGAGTATGAAAATTAGCCTAAGTAAAAATCGGAAAGAAATAGGGACTAAAATAAAAAATTTTAGAAATTTTGGACCAAATTGTAAATTGCCTTAAAAGCCCAATTCTAAATACAGAGCAGTAAATTGAACAAAAATTTTGAGTAGGTGTTAAGCATAAAATGTTTTAATTTATAGATAAAAATAAAATCATAGACCAAAGTGACTAAATCATAAAAAAAACTTAGGACTAAGTTGTAATTTACCATAAGGACCAATTTTAAAATTCTGGGTAGAAATTTAGACATGAAATGTTAGACATAAATCATACCTAAATTATTGAAATTTATGGATAAAAATTTGGTATGTTAAATAATATTAGAAATTTATCTAGAAAATTAATAAGAATTTCTAGAATTAATTGGATCTTTTGATAAGAATAGATTACCCTAATTTAAATAGAAGAATGAATTATAAATAAAGAATTTACAAAAAAATATAGATAAATAATTATGCACAATATATTAAAGGTATGAGAAAAATTTCAAATTATGGAAATTAAATTAAATACATGTTGGTTAAATATTATTAGAAATATTAAAGTGACCAAATAAGAAATATAACATATATATTTCAAAATAATAAAAGAAAGTGGTAAAAATAAAAAGTATGGATTAAGTCTTAAAATTTCATGAAGGAATAAAGAAAATATATATTATTGAGATAGTAACATATATACTCTAAAATTATTAAAGTGATGAAATATTTCTAAGATGAAATAAATCTAAGGAAATGTAATGATATTAATAAATAGATAATTATAGTCCTAAGATTTATTGTGTTAGAAAACGAGATTAGTATATAGCTATGGCATGCCATTGATCCGCAGATCTGGTATATGTGATACCAGTTACAGTGAGGTATCCTGATGGGCAGGTGTATAATGAGGTACCTTAAATGGTTTAAGCTTGATGCGCTTACTACAACGATTGACGGTTTGATCAACCGAGTGGCTTCGGCCCAAACGTATGTGATTAAGTGGCTTCGGCCCAAATTTATTTGACTGAGTGACTTCAACCCAAATGTGCTTCAATGACTAATGATCGTATTTGTATAATATTATTGGGCTAAATATTAAAATTGTAAAATAAATTGCAAATCGAATGAATTGTGAATCAAATAAAATGTGAATTGAATAAATCATGGATTAATTGGAAATTGGATAAATTGTGCACTAAATCGTGAACCGAATTGTGAATTGAAAAATCGATATATATACGATTGAGAAATTGACTGAAAGTATTATTAGAAATTGATATATGAAATAGTGCACATAATTTATTAATGAATTATTCAAAATGAAAATTATTACATTGAATTTTATTCTATTGTTATTATCTATATCCACTGAGCAAAAAATACTCAACGTGTTGGTTTTTACCACACGCAGGTACCAGTCCTCGTAAAGAGTGAATTGCGGAGGCCTTGTAGACGGCACAACAATCATCTGAAGTATTTAAATATTTTTGTAATATTTTGGCATGTACTAGGATAAATTTTGGAATGTAACTAATGAAATTTCATATTTTGTGTATGAAAATATAGGAACGTTAATATTATGATAAATTTAAATTATCACTATTATTATGATATGACTGTTGCTAAAATTTTATATGACTGTTAAAATGCAATTGCATCGCTATATAAAAAAAGAGAGAGACAAAAAGATAGCATCGCCCATCGAAACTTGCGGGTCTCGGTGGTGATGTGAGCACATTCCACTTGGAGTCAATTGAGTCATCACTTCCACAAGGACCGATTACAAGGTCAAGGGCAAAAGGACTCAAAGGAACTTCTACTGGACTTATGCAACTATATATGATTGAAGATATGTTCACTATTGAGGGTGGACAAAGGTTGGTCCAGCTCACCACATTGGAACCAAGAGAAAAATCAACTTTTCACGCGTGAACAGTAGCCATGTCGCGCCCGCGCCTGGGAGAGTCGAGCCCGTGAAAAGTTTTTGTCTCTCAAGTAAGCATTTTCGCGATTGCGAAGTTGGATGTCGCGCCTGCGAAAAGTTTTTGTTTCTCAAGGAAGCGTTTTTGCGACCGCGAATTGGAGGGTCGCGCCTGCGACCGATGATTCAGAGTTTCTGTGTAATTTATCGCAAAGTCGTGCCCGCGAATTTTGGCATTATTTCTGCGATATACCCTATTTCATTAAGGGTATTTTAGGTTTTTGACTTTATTTCATTAGAAAACCCTAGTTTTGTATTGTGGCTATATATAAAAGCCACTTAAAACGTTTGACGGCAACTTATGAATTTATGAATGAATTTTCTTTATTATTATTGAATGATAATTGACTTCTCCAAGAGAGTCTTGGTTCTCGACATTGCACAACGAATAAGGTTAGTATACAATTGTGTGAATCTTGTTTCTTGTGCATGTTAATTAATCAATCCATTATAAGCGTTCTTACTTGAAATCAATTAAGGGTTCTTTAGATTGGGGAATTAATAACTAATCTAGAAATCAATACTAGGGTATGTGTCGTTTCAGTCTCCAATAGGCTGGGGTTCCGCATCAGGTGGGAGGGACGCTACACACGGAGTACATTACTTTCATTAATAATCTTTTACTAAATAATCATACAGTGGCCATTTTGTTTCTTAAATTAACTTTTTCAAAACATTTAATGTTTATCTATACATTTTATAACCTAAATCAAAACACATATCACGCCTATTCCTCACACATGAATGAATCGATCCCACACCCGAAAAAGAGAGATCCTGAGACTGTGTAGGGATGGGGCTGCACAGTTGAGTGATTTCGAGATTGTGCAAGTATGGGACTGTACAATTGAAAATAGCTTAAGAGATTTGATAGCTACTAGCTATATCAATAAGGTGTACCTTTATTTTCGGGAGCTTTTACATAAGAACTTCATAGTTAATCGTGCTTGCCTTGGAGCAATTATCGGATGGGTGACCTTCTGGGAAGTCCTCCCAGAAAGCATGTGAGTGAGGACAAAACATGTTGGAAAGAATATATGTTGGCTTGTGGCGGCAGTCATCAAATTGGGGTGTTACAAGTTAGTATCAGAGCCAATTTCCTCTCCTAGTACGGTGTGGTTCGAGGACGAACCAAGCAAAAGCTGGTGGGCATGTAATACCCGGGATCGAAGAGGGCGGGAAGTAATCGTCGGTGCTAGAGAGAGCATGACAAGGAGCGGCTTCTAGGTGGAGGGATACATGTTGGTGCTTGGCTTGGAGCAATTACCGGATGGGTGACCTTTTGGGAAGTTCTCCCATAAAGCATATGAGTAAGGACAAAGCATGTTGGAAATGATATATGTTGGTTTATGGAATTGGGGTGTTACACATGAAGTATCTCCTTATCTTCTTTTTGCAATTCTCTAATCTGCTGCATAAATTGGGGATGCATAATCAATTCTGCTATTATTGCCTCATCTCTAGTCAATGCCAGTTGAGCATTCATAGCTCTTAATAAATTCAACATCTTTTTGCTTAGAGCATCTGTTACCATATTAGCTCTACGTGGATGATAATTGATAATACGATCATAATCTTTAATAAACTCCATCCATGTTCTCTTCTTTAAATTCAATTCTTTTTCAGTCAGCAAATATTTTAGACTCTTGTGGTCAGCGTAAATATAGCATTTCTCACCATACAAATAATGTCTCTATATTTTCAACATAAATATGATCGCTGCCAAGTCCAAATCATGCATCAGATAGTTCTTCTCCTGTGCCTTCAACTACCTATATGCATAAGCAATCATTTTCTCTTCTTAAATCAACACATAAAACAATCCGATATGCGAAGCATCGTTATATACTACAAAAGACTTTCCTGGTATCAGTTGAGTTAAAACTGGAGCTTCGATGAGCATCTATTTCAATCTATCAAAACTCCTTTGACATTCCTCTATCCATTCAAAGCTTACATGCTTTTGCAACAATCTAGTTAATGGAGCAGTAATGAATGAAAACCCTTTTACAAATCTTTTGTAGTATCTAGCCAGTCCCATAAAACCACATATCTCTACTACATTCTTCGGTACTTTCCATTTCACCACTGCTTCCACCTTCCTCGGATCTACTCGTATACGTTCAACTGACACGATGTGGCCAAGAAAAGATATCTCATTTAACCAAAAGTCACTCTTGCTGAACTTCCCATACAATTACTTCTCCTGCAATACCTGATCAAACAAATCATCGATTCGTGGCAATGGGTATTTATTCTTGATGGTCACCTTATTCGGCTATCAATAATCAATACACAACATCAAGGTACCATCCTTCTTCTTCAGGAATAGCATTGGTGCACCCCACTGTGATACACTAGGCTTGATAAATCCCTTATTAATCAACTCCTATAATTGAGCTTTCAATTCATTCAATTCTGCAGGCACTATTCTATAAGGAGCCATCAATTTCAGAGCTGTTCCCGGCATCACTTCAATCACGAACTCCACTTCTCTATCTGGTGGCATACTTGGCAATTCATCAAGAAATACATCTGCATAGTCATAGATATTAGGTATACCATTTATAGCCGAGGTTATCATCTTGATCTCATTTACACATGCCAAATAAGCTTCATATCCTTGCTTAAGCATATGTCTAGCTATAATGCCAGATATAACATTAGCCATAAGATCAGTCTTTCAACCCTTAAACACTACATCCTCATCTGTGGAAGTCTTAAGTGTAATCTTCTTCATCCTACAATCTACCACAGCTCGATGTCTATACAACCAATCCATCCCTAGAATTAAGTCGAACTCTCTAAAATGTAATTTAATCAAATCTCCCATGAATGTGTGTCCCTGTATCTCTATTGGGGGATCTCTATAGATTCTATTCATAAATACTTTATGCTCCAAAGGATTAGTTATGAGTATTCCCTGATCTAGTGTATCAACATGCAATTTCTCTTTCCTCTAATCTGATACACATATATAGGAATACATAGAACTAGGATCAATCAAAGCATAGACTGTAAGATAAAAAATCATGAGCATACCAACAATCATCTCAAGTGTATCCTGATCCTCCTTATCCTTCATCACATAGGTCCGTACTAGTGCTTTGGTGTCCGACCTATCTACCATCTTGAAAGTTCCTATTAGCCTCTGACTTACACCTCTAATATTACCTCGACCATGACCTCTACCTCCACCTCTCTAAGGCACTGATCGCTCCTGTGGTTGCAATGGTGGCAAAACTTGTCTCCTAGGATAGTCTCCCTTTAGATGCTCTGTAGATCCACACAGAAAACATGCACCCATCATGTTACGACATATTCCTCCATGTTGTTTACCATAGTGTTCACACACCAATCGTGAACCTTGGCCTACCTCTTATGTACTAGCAATGGAAGTAACATGTGGCTTTGGTCTTCCCACATAGCTACGTCCCAGTCTTTGGGTCTGCCTCTGTGATTGACTCTGTCCACTTTATTATGGAACCCTGAACCTCTTACTTGTGAAATATTCACTTGTCTCTGATTCCACTTCAGCATACCCCTTTGCCTTCTACTTTGTTCATTCGCCATTATCTGCTCAATACTCAAAGCTGCCTTTACCAGAGTAGGAAAATCACGAATAAACTGTGTAGCCACGTACATCCTGATCTTATTATGTAGTCCCTACTGAAACCTTCTGCATCTGATCTCTTCCATAGGTATCAACTCTCTGGCATACCTACTAAGCCTAATGAAATCTAGCTCATATTCACTAATTGTGGATCTCCCCTATCGAAGATAAATGAATTCTCGCCTCTTCTCCTCAATGTATAAATCTTCGGCATACTTCTTCCAAAACTCAACAATAAAGTTCTCTCATATGTGATGCTCTAGAAAAAACACTTGCTCTACTATAATCCACCACTGATATGCTTTTTTCTTTAGCAAAGACACAACATATGTTAATTTATATGTAGAAGAACACTACAGCTGCTGGAGTACTCTTTCTACTCCATCAAACCGATACTCAATTGTAGAAGGATCGTTAGATAATTTACCCTTAAATTCATCAGCTCCATACTTTTGCAACTTATCTATCGGTGGTCGTATTGGGATATGCATTGGTACAAATGATGTTGCATCATCCAAGTTATCCTCTCCAACATCCCAACCATATGCTAGAAAAACACATTTGGTCGATCTCCCTCATGTTTAGAGGCAGCATATACACCTCCTGATCCTTCTGACAACGTAATGTAGCTATATATATCTTCATTAATAGCTATTTGCGAATCGAATGCCATATCTATGTCCAAAATATCAGTCTACATCAGTTTATCATAGCTAATTTTCCTTCCTAGAATGTACACTATTCTTGTACTCTATATTTATACATTTATATCTTTTTCCTAACTTATGTCCTAGAATTGCCTAAACCTCTGCTCTGATACCAATAAATATAATACCCCCCTACCCGAATACGTATAATCTGGATAGAGTGTACCCCTTATGCTTTTACCCATTTGCTAATCCATTAATAAACACAGTAAATTAAATTAAGAAATGATAAATTGAAACTTTAAGAATATTTATTGTTCACTCTCTGTATAACTCATTTACAAATTATTCAATTCTATTACATTTAACAATGTGTGTATATATATATATATATTCCTATGTACATTCCATCCACTAGAAATTAACTCTACAATAAAATAGTAAAAACCAACTGTAATAGAAACTTCTTATTTGCAGACCTTCTTGCTGAACTTATATTCTCATTGCTCGATACTCGTGTGCGATGGAACCAACACACTAAGCATTTTTTGCTCAGTAGGTGTACATAATAGAAAATAATAAATATAACTCATAAATATTGATTTTACAAAATATCCTATTGATAATGAATTAAGTCAAACTCAATTATTATTGACAATAAATACACAATATTAATCAATTTTAGTAGATTAAACATTATTCATCATCTTATAACGCATCTATTCATTTATTATTAAGGTATTCATTATTAAGTCAGTCGTCATTAAGGCCATGTACATTTAAGCAGGATCAATCGATAGATAAGGGAGTATCCGTATATGGTGGAGGGTGCACCGAGCCAGTCCATGTAGGGTACCTAATTGTAGCACCGATAATCCATTCAATGCATGTAGTATAGCAACACTGCAGTGTCCCTATGACATGTCATACTCTTAAGCTAGCCTCGCATCCCATATTAAATAACTAGAGCCTTGTATTAAATTATTATTTCATCGTGTGTCCATGGTATGTTCTCAGGTCAAGGGACTCGTGGTACACCTGTCTTCCCAAAACATTCCATATTCACTGTATCGCACATTATTAAATCATATCATATTCAACAAAACAATTTTGTTATTCATCATATTCCATTGTTATTTTAGGGCTTTACTTATCAAGCCATTTAGCATTTCTTATTTATCATATTCTACTTCTATATTAAGGCTGCCATAATCACATCATTCTATACATATAAAGTTTCAATGTAATAACATCCTTTATATATATATATATATATATATATATATACATATATATATATATATATACATATATATGTATATATGTATATATATATATATATACATATATACATATATATATATATATACATATATACATATATATACACATATATATATATATATATATACATATATATATATATATACACATATATATATACACATACATATATATATACATATATATATACATATATATATATACATATATATATACATATATATATACATACATATATATATACATACATATATACATACATATATATATACATATATATATACATACATATATATATACATATATATACATATATATATATATACATATATATATATATATATATATATATATATATTCACTGAGTACATTAATTTCCTTAACAATCTTTTACTAAATAATCATACTGTGGCAATTTTGTTTCTTAACTTTCTCAAAACATTTTCTATTTATCTGTATATTTAATAACCTAAAGCAAAACACATATCACACCTATTCCTCATCCATACCAAGACTTCCCATACTAATATTCCAATTTTTAGCCATAGTTTTATCACAATTATATCTTGACTGAGCCATTACACAAAAGTCATGCATTTTACGACACACACATCTATATTATTCATTCCATTCTTATGTTTTCAACATTACCTTCCTTTAAACCCAACCGTGTATAGAAGAAAGTTATACTATTCTTATAATCCTTAACATAATTTATCAAACAAGTTTCTTTTTCAAATCATTTAATCAATCTTCATCATATTTATATATCACCTAACACTAACAA
>CAOGCB010817659.1:0-12718 GCA_948266635.1 Cnidoscolus chayamansa | reverse complement strand
CCCATCACCTGAAGCTAACAACAGACCAAACAGGATCACATAGAGGTACTTGGCATTTGGGCACTTTACTCTTAAACATGCAGTGTTGTTTTTTACAGGTTTGCAAGATACACCTGGTGATGGGAGCTGGAAGACATTCTGGAGATGGCTCGGACCCTAACGAATATGCATGTTTCTGTGGCTCACAGTATATGAGAGGTTATTGACAAACAAGGAACGAACCATAAGGCATCTCATGTCAAATGCCATGTGCAATCTATGCCTGAGCGAGGAGGAAACCATGCTCCACGTGCTTAAGGATTGCCTCACAGTCAGAGACATGTGGAAAATGCTCCTACCCTCATCTCTTCAAGATCGATTTTTCAGTGCATGCTCAACTAAGGAATGGATCTTGCACAATCTCAAGTGTGTAGAAGAAGCAAATGGAAGGAGTTGATGGAAGGTACTATTTGGTCTTACTTCTCACCTAGGCTCTGGCAAACATGCAATTCCATGATCTTCAAGCATTCCTGAAAGAAGTGGAATAATAAAGATAAAATTGAAAATTAAGACTAAATTCCAAAAACATTTCAAAGGTTGGTTATTTTCTATCCAATTACCTAATTTATACTATTAAAGTGCATTTAGTATAAAATTCACTTTTTATAATTACTAAATTTAAAATTAATGAAAAATATATTAAATATAAATAAATATATATAAATGTATAAATATTAATAATAAGTAGTAAATTCATTCTCAATGTAAACTTTAAATTAACTAGGTTTTTAGCAAAGTGATTCGCACATTGTTTTTATTATAAAATTTTATTTTATAATATTTATATAAATTTTAATAGTTAATAAAATTATATTAATAATATATTATTTAATTGAAAATAGATATATTATAAAAAAATAGATATAGATGATAGATAGATATACAATATGTATTTATAAAAAAAAATAAAGTTTTTTACTTGCAAGACTCATGGCCCACAAGATATATTATCATTTTATTTATTTATTTATTTATATAAAAAATCTCATCCATAACCAGAAGCCCTAACTAGGTACAGGTGGTGAACCGTATAAAACTACCGTATATATATCGTACAAGTTACGGAGGTGTCTCGACTCTTGTCTCTGCAACTCTGTACTCTTCGACGGCAGTTTCGTTTAACCAATACCGCGTTTTCTTTTTTCGAAGCTCGCTTCTTCTTCTTCTTCTTCTTCTTCTTCTTCTTCTCTCCCATGGCTACTGCTGCTGCTGCTGCTGCTGCTACTTGTTGTCTCTTCATTTTTTAGGACTTCCAATTCTCTACACATTCTCCGCTCCTTTGCTCTCGTCCAGATTTTTCCTTCTGTTTCTTGATTATTCGATTCCGGAAACAACAAATTACACAAAGTGCTTTCTGGAAAGTGGCGTTGATGCTGTAGTATGTGTTGTGGATAAATTTTGTCATAGTTTCTAGGGTTTTGTACAAATTCTTTCAGCTTTTTTACTTGGATTTTTCGTTTTTTTTTTCTTCTGCTGAGAGAAATTTTGAGGAGTTTTTAAGAAGCTTTGGAAGCAGGAAGAAATAGTAGCAAAGAGGAAACATTGTATCAGAAGGTTCTGGAAGCATTGAAGCTCTAATGTGCTTCCCTTAGTGTGTTTGAAGTAGCAGAGTCTGTTTTTTGTTGTTGCTCTTGTCTTTGGGTTTCTCAAGCGTGGTATTTCCTTTTCTTTTTTTCGGCTTCTGTAGGATGCTGAGCGGGGAAAACTCCGCATGAGACATGATTGACAGGAAGATGATGTGAATTTTGGGCATTTCTGATGTCACTTGCAAAAGATAATTTTAGGAAGTGAATAGCTAGGGTTTTGGCAGTGGCTAGTGGTTCATAATAGATAATAGGATAATTGTATGTCATGGATATTGATACGGTAGGTGGTGGTGGAGATGCTCCTTGTTTGGACCCTGAGTTATTGCAGCTTCCAGAAGTGTCTCCATTTGTACTGAAAGCGAGTCCTCAGATTGCTGAGGAGTTGTTCTCTCAATGGCTGTCACTTCCGGATACCATAAGACTGGTATTTTTCTTGTTTCTGTAATTATTCTTAAACATAATTGACAGTTATAAATTGTCAGTAATCTATATCCAGTTGATGCTGGAAAGTTGTAAATGGGTTATGAAATTAATTGACGATCTTAATTTGATTGGATTGTTAGTTACTGTGACAAGCTGTTTTGTTTCCGGATAACTATAATTGTCTTGAGGACCACAATGTATTTAGTGGAGAATTAGGCTTTTTGGTCGATTGTTCGCCTTAATTTCAACTATAAATTGTCATTCTTAATTTGCTTATCAGCGTTTTATGTGTGTCTCATCTTGCTCAAGCCCACCTTTCCATTCCCCTTACCAACTTTAAGATATATGTTGGCTCTAAAGTGCAATCTATTTCCCTCATTTTTGGTGGCATCTACTTCATTTTAACTTCCATTTCTTCAGATGTTCAGTATGTTTTATAATAATTCATTTACACTCTTGAGTGTAGGTGAAATCTTTAATTGATGATGCAAGAGTTGGCAATCCTGTTAACTTCTTTGGGATCTCTGTTAATACAAGTTTCGGTGGGAGCAATTCATTACCTTCCTTGTTTCCTGCTGGCAGTGCGCCTCCACTTTCACCAAGAAGTTCATCCGGCTCTCCACGCATGTCCAAGCAAAAGACAAGCCCTTCTTCTTTGGTTTCTCCATTAAAATTAGTTAGTGAACCAGTACAAGAAGTCATACCTCAGGTTTCACCTACTCCTGACAGCTTCTTTTGTAAGATACTGTTGTAATTGACATTCTTAATGGTGTAATTGAAACTTGTAATTTTCACCATGTTTAAGGTTAAGTGTTATGTTCTAACAATGTTTATGTATTCATGTGCTTGCAGTTCTATTTCCAAAATGGTCGTCCACCGGCAAATGATCTGAAAGAACAATGTATCTCAAGAATTAATCAGTTTTTCAGTAATCATTTGGATGGATTGCGAATAGATGGTCGGAACTATAATATCTATCTCCTTTACATATATTTGTACGCTTTCTTTTTTTTGTTGATTTATAATTTATTTCCCTTGGGATGCAAAGATAGAGGATAACTAAAGGAATCAGCACCTTTATGGGGGTTAACATCCTTCTTTTGTTTTGTAGAATTTAAATCCATTACAAAGGAAATTTGCAAGTTACCGTCTTGCTTCTCCTCTGCACTTTTTAGAAAGATAGATAGTGACTTCAGTGGGATAGTGACAAGGTAGGCACTTCTTTATTTCTTATATTTTGTAATAAGAGTCGAAACTCATCACACATGTTTTGTTCTGCTGCATTTTGCAATTAGTACTCACCTTTCCTGTGTTAAGTTTGCTGCTGCTACGAAAATAACTGGCCATTGGCTGTGTAATTGCATTTATTTTCCCAATTTTATGTGATAATATTTCATTTCCATTTGTCTTTTACAGCAGTTATTCCACTTATTATATAATATACCTTGTGTTTAGGTATTTAATATTGTTAACCTGCAATGACATTTCAATAATTATGTTTTTAAGCAGTTACACTCATATCTGTATTCTGTAATAAACCAGAAGAATGGTGTTAAGTAACATAACTGGCTGTTATTTATAGATTTTTAGAGGGGCCATTACCGTTTCCCCTCATTATTTAAAGGCAAATCCTAAGATGCACCTGTAATGGCAGTTGCAACCATTACTTAAAGATAACAGCCCTTACCTCTATAATTAAGGCAAGAGATGAATGGGGCAGACACTGTTTTTTTTTTCAATGTTTTTCATTCTTTGCATGTTTCACTTTCTACTTCTAACATTTTTCTCAAATCTCTCTCTTGTTTTCTATATTTCAATTATAAAGCTCTCATTTATTATCTATTAAGCTAAAATAGCCATCATTTCTATTCTACACAATTAATTCTTACAAAAGGGGAGTTTTTTTTTGGCATACTTGTTGAAGGAAATCACGTTTGATGTTAGATTTATTGAAATTTATAGTGTGAAGCATTAGTTTTATTGAAATTTATAGTGTGAAGCATTAGTTTTGTACTATCTACGTAATTATTTTAGTTAACCAATGCTAATGATATCTAAGAATGATAGATTTAATATCATTATTTGATGTATTTCTGCTTAGTTAGTTGTTTATTTTAGTATTACTCATTTCTTTAAATATCTATTATTTTCATGAGCTTAGCAAAATTTTCAAAAAACATTTGCATAGCGATGATAGTTTGTTACCGTTATGTTATGACTATTACAAGTCTATTTCCATTATCTATGATCGTGCCTGCGAATACAACCACGACTACTGTTTAAAACCTTGAGCAGGAGGCTAAAATGCACAAGGTTTTTTGGCATTCTCACATTGAGTAGTATTTGGTAATGTAAAATGATTGATTCCTTAATAAATTAACATGCAAATCATGGTTGATGATGACTAGGGGTGTGCAGTCAGTTGGTTATGTTCTGAACCGAACCGGACCGAAATAATAGAAAATTGAAATTCTAAAATTTTAAACTGCACCAAACTGAAATGTTTAGAAAATCAAACCAAACTGATTGGTTTCAATGGTGGGTTGATTTTGAGAGAGGAATAGGCTGGATCTGATGAGAAAAAAATGCTGGGTTGGAATATATGAGTGGGCATCAATAAAATCAAAGTTTATTTATTTATATCGGTAGTTTTGTTTTTTGTTTTCCATTTAAAAAACTGAACCAAAAAAATGAAATTATATAAAATAAAAATCTAAATGATTATACTGAAAAACTGAACTTATTGAACCGAAACCGTTTGGCGTGGTTTTTCAGTTTTGACTGAATATTGCATAGCCCTAATGATGATACAGCAGGATAAAGTAACTTGACATATCTCTAGCTTTTTAGGTGTAACTTTACGATGATCGAATTTAATTTCGTTATAAATGAGAATTGATGCTGCAAACCCATACAAATCCATCAAGAATAAAAGATTAAAGTTATCAAAGGTCAAATACTCAAATGTGAACATAAATCCATACAGCATAAGCATGGGGATGGTTTATCGTTTTTTTTAGTGTTGATTTTCCTTTCCTATGTGATCTGACCAATAATATGAAAAACATTTATCATTTATGTTTTTGTACATACGCATAAGAGGTTAGGTAGTCTCAATGTTATTAGGCAGATCCAATGAGTTAAGTTGGTAAATCATTGTCAGAGTTGTCTTCTCCCGTAATACTGCTTATATTTTCCCAAAAATATGTCTAGGGATATAAAAAATTTGGATCTGCATGCTGACAAGTAGTGGATTTATGTTATCAGACATCTCAGTCAGAATTTCTCAACTCTGTTACTTCTCTCTTAATGTTGGTATTATTTTAACTGTATTGCATCAGTGTTGTGCTTGGTTGTAGATTGATGGGTTTGGGTATATTGCTTGTTTGTCGACTGAACATATCTATAGCATTTTGAGAATGAATGTTTTCTTGCTTGCTTGTGTTGTGATCCGTTAACCCTTCTTTCAATTGACTAATGTGTATTTTTTTTTAATAAACATTTCTAGTTAGGTCCTCAGTTATTTCATCTTTTTTTAATAAACATTTCTAGTTAGGTCCTTAGTTATTGCATTCTTTTTGCAGGGATGCGTTCATTAAATTCTGGGTGGATGGCAATATGCTGTCAATGGACAGAACAACTTGCATATTCAATATCCTGAAGCAGCCAGAAAACAATTACCTGATACAGGTTTGTCTTGTAATCTTGATCATTCATGGTTACAGTTGTTCACATGTTATATTTGGCTTCCAGGTGATCATAGTGCCAATATTACCATATTTGTAGTTGTTTGCACAATGAACAGACTCATCATTTTTCCTATTTCATCATGTTTTACAGTCTGACTTCAAACCTATTCTTCGAGAACTTTTGGCAACGCATCCAGGGTTGGAATTCTTACAGAGCACGCCCGAGTTTCAGGAAAGATATGGTATTGACCTAATTAATTGGTGTTGTATCTTTTGTTGGCTAAAGTTTGGAGGTGATTAGCACTTCAATTATAAAACTGAAGTTTTGTCCCTTATCTCAATGGTTCCCTCTCCCACTTGGAAGTTCTCACAAAACTTAGCTAACTCTTTCTTTCTTTCTCTCCTTATGCACATAAACATAAATTTTGGGAAGAAACACAGATTTGTTTTTGAGGATTGATTTCTGAAAGAGGAATTGAATAAGATAATTGAATTGCCATTTTCAGTATACAATATTCTTTGGGATTTGACATCATTGCAGGCTTTTAGTGAAACCCAATTGCATGGGAACAATCATTGACTGCGACAATTTTTGTTAACTGAAAAAGTACCGCCATCTTTCAATTTTTTTGCATTTGCGTCTTAAAATGAATTCTTGCTTGGATTATTTATTCAGCAATTTCTTTAGACATAGTTGGAGATTTTATTCTTCATTTTTGTTTTTTAATTTTCTGTTTGTAATTATGTTTGTTCATAAATTAATTTTCTTTTCAAATATTTTATTTTATGGTCAGCTGAAACGGTCATATATAGAATATTCTACTACATCAACAGATCAGGAACTGGCCGTCTTACCCTTAGGGAGCTGAAACGTGGCAATCTCGTTGCTGCCATGCAACATGCAGATGAAGAGGAAGACATTAACAAAGTCCTAAGGTTGGCGTCCAAAAAACTCTTTTCATGAATTATTAAATTAATATATTAGGTATGGGAACCATTGAGGTATTATTCAAATTTAGCAAGGAGATGACATCTTGACTTAAATGCAATTACATAGAAAGGATAAAACTGTTTTGATTGCTGGAATATGCATTTGCATTTACAAGATTCACTGATTAAATATACGGAAAATAGACTACTCAACTTGTCACTGTACATGCTAAGCTAATGCTGTAAATAATGCAACTACAAAATATTCTAGTACAATTCAAAAATAATATTTATGGAGTTTTATTCTTATATTGTACAAAGATATTCTGGAAAGACTTGCATCTCCAATTCAGTTAATAATTAATGAATTGAGATTGGTTTTGTTTTCTTTTATTTCAGGTATTTTTCTTATGAACATTTCTATGTTATATACTGCAAGTTTTGGGAGCTGGATACAGACCATGATTTCTTGATTGATAAGGAGAATCTTATTCGATATGGTAATCATGCCCTTACCTACAGGATTGTGGACAGAATATTTTCACAGGTTCGTTGGCTTCATAAATTTCTTCCCTTTCTAAAGTTTGAAAATAGTCAACTTCAATTTTCGAAGTATGAGATGCATTTTTCCTAAATGAGGTGCATACCTCTGTTGTGTGTGCTTTAATTTTCTGTCAGGTTCCAAGGAAGTTTACTAGCAATATTGAAGGGAAGATGGGCTATGAAGATTTTGTTTATTTTATGCTCTCAGAAGAGGATAAATTGTCTGAGCCTAGTCTTGAATATTGGTAAACTTTGATTTCATTGTTAATACTATTTTTTCCTTCTTTTTTTTTTTTTCCTTTTAAAACAGTGTGAATGATCAAGTGGATTATGAAATTTTATGTGACCTATAACAAGATCTCCATTCAGTTGTTGCTTAGTTTTTTGAATGCCTCCACTGGCCCATTCAGAATGACAAGAAGAACAAAAGCTCAGCCTACATCTTTAGGGCAACTAAATGTGATAAACTGAAAGTCTAGCTTGCAAGTGTGGTGCCAAAACTTAGGTTTAGATAACTATTTTATATGAACTGTTTTGTAGAATTGGTCAATTTGACTTGTGTCCATGGCTGTTGGCAATATGAATAAAGTAGAAAACTAGTGCATCTTAGGCCATGCCATACAATATTCAAAAGTTGTTTTACCATAATTGTACTTTTTCTTCACCGCAAGTTGAAAATGTCCATTAATGCTAGGGATGTTTACATACTATAGTTACAACCGGAAACTTCATTAACATGGGTAGTGTCAATACTATGGATTTTAATCTCTGATGGAATACCTGTGTATTGCTTGAATCTCCAGATGTTGAGTCATAACACTATCTGGATAAACTTCTTTCAATTGATTTAGTCTGTAGGAAGTGAATATATCTCCCTTCAGGCTGAGATATCCCTCTAAATTGATTTAATCTGTATTTCTCTACAAAAAGAAGAATGAACACTTGCTCTTTATATGGAGGCACACAATTTTCTTGCCAAATCTTTAGGGAATCCAAGCAAAGTGTTTTATCGGTGCTCAGAGACATGCTCCTTTAATGTTATTTTTAATTTTCAAATTAGTTATGGTTCTTGCCATTAGGAAATGAGGGCATAGGTTGTCCCCTTAATTTAATTTGGAAGGAAATCTAAATGGTATTGAACATGCTAATCTGACTATAAACAAACTTATTTACATGACAAAAGTCACAACCTGTGGTGCTTTACCAACAGCAGTGTTGTTATCCTTGTTCAATTATTTGGTTTTAATTGGAGCATAATAATTGCAACAGCATCACTTTTGACTTTCTGAAAGTGCAAATGACCGTAAGATCTTCCTCAACATGTGTACATTTTTTGAAGCTTTATCTCATCTGAAAATTATTTCTTATAGTATTAGATGTGCATTTATCTTGGCAAGTTGTGTTTGCAGGTTCAAGTGCATAGATTTGGATGGAAATGGTGTTTTGACACCCAATGAATTGCAATTCTTCTATGAGGAGCAGTTGCACCGTATGGAGTGCATGGCCCAGGAGCCTGTGCTATTTGAGGATATATTGTGTCAAATAGTTGATATGATTGCACCAGAGGTAATAACCTGCTTCTTCCTGATGCACACTCTTCTTTTTGTGTTAATTTATTTGCAGTGATGAAGTTTTATTTGCAGGTAGAAGATTATATAACACTGCGTGATTTGAAAACAAGCAAGCTCTCAGGAAATGTCTTCAATATTTTGTTCAATCTCAATAAGTTCATGGCTTTTGAAAGCCGTGATCCATTTCTAATTCGCCAGGTAAATTTCTTCTGGTGTTCTGTTTCTTAGTGATGACATGATTACCTATTGGGACTACACTGGTTAATAGTTTATAATCAATTGCCTGATTTGCATCTTTTGGTGTCAACAGGAACGTGAGGAACCAACATTGACAGAGTGGGATCACTTTGCACACAGGGAGTACATCAGGCTTTCAATGGAAGAAGATGTGGAGGATGTCTCCAATGGAAGTGCAGATGTTTGGGATGAATCCCTTGAGGCTCCTTTCTAAGTCAACGAGGTAATTTCATTTGTAGGTCCAGAATTGAAGGTGGATTCCTTCGAGCGAGAGACGTTCAGAACTTTGAATTGGTTGTGAATTGGGTTTTTGGGAATTGCTCATTTTGAAGTTAGTAAGTTCTTAAATTGAGAAGCTGTAAAGGAAAAATGGATGTGCATAAATCTCATGTTCTTTTGAAGAGTTTGAATATTGGTATTACATTCTATTTTTACATTGTATAATTTGTAATTAGAACTTATTTGTGGTGATCTTTGTGTCTCTGCAGCTACCTATGTAAATGTCTCTTGTTGCATTTTTGAGTTTTGGCACAGAAGGGAAATTACTCCACAAGTGAAGCTTATAAATATACCTACTCCAGAGCTCTAAGTTCAACATTGGGTGCATAAATTCGACTTGCCTATTGGTACAATGGGCTGTGCTTGCCCTTCTGCTGCACCCCAGAATTATGTAGTATCGATTTCCGGATTTGCCTGGGAGCCATTTGAAGTGAGAGATGTCTGCTCGTCTAATTGTTCACCACCTGGGGCAGAAGTTCGCCAGTATTCACAGCTTCCAGATGCTCAGCTACATGTATGGTTGATATTCTTTCCCTTCTGCTTCTTTATGGTAAAGATAGGTGGTGTCTTTGCTCTGTTCGCTCCATCTTCCATCCTCGTCCGTGTTCCTCTTCTGAGAAATTGTGCATGTCAATGTTTATATGTTCTTTTGTTAGTTTATGATCGAGAAGACTACCCCTGTGATGAGACGTAAAATGTAGGAAACGACACTTTATGATATGATACTTATGTACTTCATATGCTATCAATATCCACAGGACCAGGAACGGAAATGTTTTGGAACTTTATGCTTCTCAATGTGCACTAATGTGTGTAAAAGAATACAACTTTGAATTATTTGAGACATTCCCACCTGTTGTTTCAGAGTTTTATAGTTGTCAGATAAATGCATTTGCGCCAATGAAATCTATAATAGCTAGTGTTCCTAGCTAATTAGAACATAAATGGAAAACAAAAAATTTTAAGTTGTTAACTTGGGACATCACTAGAACATGTACAAGATCCGCTGCTACATTGGATTTTTTTTTAATTTGGGTTCGATATAAACTTAAATTTAAGACTTGATATTCTCAAGGATGATTATATTATTAAACTTTATTGGTTGTCACAAACAACATATTGAATATGAAGCAAACATTTTTCCCCAAAAAAATTAGCAAGAGTATATGAAGTTGTCATTTATTTTATAAGTGTATATAAATGATTGAATTATTTTATGAACTATTAAATTGTTTCAGATTAAAATAATTAATCAATTCAATATCTTAAATTTATTTTCACTATTTATTTTTCATTCATTTACTATCTTATATCTATTTTTTTTATTATCATTTGCTCATATTCACTATTTATAATGCATAAAAATGTTACTTAAATTTTAAAAATCAATTCGGATGGAGCGTGCAGGAGGGCAGGGTTGGGGGGATCTTTACACCGTTCTTACATTCTCACAAATCCCACTCTCTTGATTTTGATAAGCGAAGTCCTCTCATTTTAATCCTCACAATTCTCTCCTCATATTAACGCACAAACACGAAAGTGTCTAGAGGATAGGTTTTGTGATTTATGTCATCACTAGCAGCATAGAAAATTGGTGCTATTATGTAAGTCGTTCCGTTCAAACATGGAGGCAACAGTAGGGGAGATTAGAGAGGGCATAATCACATGTACGTACTGTCACATTCAAGCAATGGAAGGTGTTTCCTTGTATAGAGAGTGAGTCTACTCTCTATCTCAATTGGGGTATGCATAATTATCTATTGAGTTGTTGGTTGTTGTAGGTTTCTTGAGCTTATGCCGAGGGAAAATTGATGAATTGCAGATTTGAAGGTTTCCTTCTGTCTCTGTTTTTTCTTTAGTTTGCCAGAATCATTGACCCATGTAGTTTCAACCTATGAGACCATGATACATGAATACCTATTAAAATATAAAAAAATGGCCCGACTGTCATTAATGCATTACAACAGGTCATTCATAATAATTGGTTTCCATGACAGCTTGCACCTCAATTATATAATCAAAAACCAAGAAATCTAAAATTCTGCAGTGTTTTACATTCAAGAAAAACTGGGACTGACAAGCATGCAAATTTTAAGCTGCCTCTTTTTTTAAGCTTTGCAAGCTCCTGCCTGATGATTACTCCTCTCTGCATCAACAATTATAAGACAATTGAACCTTCATTTGCAAAATGGTTCATGAAATTGAATTAACAATAATCAATCCTCTCTGGAAAAATGTTTCTGATAGGTGTACGTCATCCCTTTATGTTTAGATGGATCAAAACAGATTTATCAAATATGATAACAGAAATACAATATGTACGGCAGATGTGTTTAACTGTGAAAGGCTCAAAGCAACGTGCTCGATGTATAAAATAAGATGAAGCTTATGAGGGTATTTTGAACAGTATGGTCCTTTAACGAATAGGCATGCGGAATAATTAGCAAAGCAAAGACAAAACTGGAATATTAACTGACCTTAATCTTAGCCAACATGAGCTTGAACCTATCAAAATCATTAAGCGAGGCCCTTCTCTTCTGCACAATGAGCTTTCTGCCCCAAGAACTGTTCTCCCACTTGTTCTTCACATCTGCCATCAATGTAGTAACATTTAATATTTAATGAAACTAATTCATTAGACACATAAAAGTTTTAAATACTTGACACTGACCAGCTTTCTCCATGTCTTCAATTAGAGTTTTCTTCTTAGGGAGTCATTTTATGTCGATCTTGATATCTATAAGTGTGAGTCTCTTGAAATTTATTTGACCCCTAACAATGTCAGGGGCATCAACAAGAGCCTACAGCAGAATAAGCAGTTACGAATCTTAACATGGGATGTATTTACTACCAACAACCATATTGGCTAGCAATTAATCACTGCAAATAAAAAGTCAGGAAGTAAAGGAATGAAAAGGTTGAATAAGAAGAAAAATCACAAAGCTGCCAGCGACAATTAGTTTGTGTCCCAGAAGAAGAATTATGCGGGGGCAGCATGGTCAACCTAGCAGATAGCAAAATCTGCGATGAGTTTAAAACTTCTGCATCATCAAATTTAATTTTGGGCTAAATAATAACAATCCAACAACTCATGTTCAGGCTTCTACAGATGAACATACATAATTGAACAGTCAACATCATCTGTTTTTGCTCCCACATATCTATAATATCAAAGTTGCACCTAAATTGCATTCCAAACAAAAACAGCTAATCAATTCCACCAAATTTCATATCTCAAACTGGGAATGCCATGACATACCTAATAAGCAGGCTAGAGCATTCCAATTTAAATTGAAAAAACACAAATGAAATAAAATTGATGTCAGAAACAGTGAATTTAACTAATATTTGAACAGAAAAATCCGCAAGTAACTCCAGCTATATCTATATTCAATAGTACAGGCATAAATCAATAATCAGC
>CAOGCB010817482.1:0-10760 GCA_948266635.1 Cnidoscolus chayamansa | reverse complement strand
AACTCCCGATTAAAAGAAAGATGCGTACAGTTGAGATCCACACTGTCCGGCCGGGGTTTAGGGGGGCCCAGGGCAGGTAAATACAAGGAAATTGACGGCTATTGATTGGCAGCGAATCTTAGCAGGAGATTTTTTAGATTTGGTGGCGGTCCCAATGTGGCTGTGGTCTCTTCCTTTTTTTCCACCTTCTGACGTGTCTTTCCAGAATCTCACTGCTTCCGGTACTATTTTCAAATCCAATTAAAATTTTAATTTTATCAATTTAATTTATTTTTTTATTATATATAATTTTTATTTTTTATTAATATAATTTATATTAATTAATGTTTAAATTTTAGATATTAAAAATATAGAATATTTAAAAAATATATATTAAATGAGATAAATTAAAAGTTCCGACCATGGAAAATATAGCGGCAAACTGTAAGGAAGAGTTAGAAACGCGCTTTTTTAGGAAGGTAGAGCGGCACTTTTAATCGTGGTCCCACAAAATAAAATCTATACACACACAGAGTTACTATTCACGCGCACGCGAGCCGATTATAGAAAAAACACAATAACACATAAACATCAACGTCGTCGTATTATTGTCTAAAATTTGACTTAAAAATACTTTATTTTTAATAGATGATTAAATATAAATTTAATTATTTCAATAATCAGACAAAAAGAAAACATCTTACATACACACCTACCTCTCACATCACTTTGATTACAAAATCCCAAAGGCTTATTCAGATCAACCGTTGATCTTTATTCTACACGCAAAGTCAAAGCCCGTATTTTGAAGAGTTACTATCATGTGTGCCACGCCCTATCTTTCTCGTGCTACGTGTCCATCTATGGACGACACGTTGCATTCTCGTGGATGAAGGTCTTCACATACGTTGCAGAAGAGAATTAATTTACAAATTTACCCCTGAAGGTCACATCTCACTCAAAGCTAACCTCAGCAGGGATCTTTTATATGCACTTTACAGCTTATGATCATAAGATAAGTACTTATTTTCAATTATTATTTATCTTTATTCACCTTTATATTTTAATAGGTTCTTCATGATTAAAATAAATAAAGTTTATTTAATTTATTATTTATTATAATAACTCTATATTCAAATGCTGGGTCACACCTATTTTTTTTTAATTTTATTATGATTAATTATTTAATATTTATATAAATATCATTTTAAATATTTGTTATGATTAAATAATAAATCTTACATAACATGGTCAATTGGATAGATCTCAGACGCCACAGTATTAAATTTTATATTTTTATTAATATTTTATTCGAATTCGAAATAAATAAAGTCGAGAATGATTTTAATTTGTAATTTTTTTAATATAATTAATTAAAAAACGTTTATTTACCAAATATAATTGAAAGGATATATGTAAACAATGTGTCTCATATAAAGTTCAGTTATTTAGTGGGATTTTTTTTTTGAACTAATGGTCAATAGCTCTTCGTACCGAGCAACGCCTATGTGGCGAAGAAGCATAGCACGTGTGGCGCATGCTAAGATGAGCGATTGGACCTTGCGTGCTGTGGTTGGTATTTGCGTTTCCCTCCAGTCTCCAAACTCTCATTTAGTCTTGAGTCTGCTCTCTGTCGCCGACTGAACTCCGATCTCTATTCCAACTGTGTTTTTGGTGGAGGAGAATCTGTTTTTTTGACAAGTCAAGTCAAGCGATGGCCGACGGGCGTTTTGTGGATTTGCTTCTGCGTATATGAGTATGTGGCTTCGCTCAATAGCTCAGCCACATGGGGTTTTCTTTTGCTCTTCGCTCTAATCTTCCGGCAAACACCTACCCGAAGGTCTCTCTCTCTCTCTCTCTCTCTCTCTACATGTGGTGAGGGGAATCATCCCAAATTATTAGAGAACTTAGAGAAATTGTTAGGTTTATTATGGATGTGTTGATTTTTTTTGAATTATTTGTTCTCTATCAAGTGATAGCAAAATTTTCCTACTTTCCTGAGCAGTAGGATGCTTGTGCTTTCTTGGTTTGAGAATGCATAAACAATAGAAAATTCACTTTTTATGGTTAAATTCTGTTTGGATTAAGGTTAGTTGGTGTTGCAGGTGGACTCCCATTCGAATTAAAATTTAATTGATTTTGTGAAAATTCGAGAATTATAAATCGGATTCCGGCCAAAAAATAGGCTAAAACAAAGCGAAAAGAGATTATGTTTATACTTAATGTTTAATGTGTTTATATTGAAAGGATATAAATGTTTTGTGTTGATGCAGCTTTTCTCGCTGAGGTGCAATGTGAAGCAGAACAAGGTGAATTTTATAACAACTGGGAAAAGAATAAGACCTTCAACGTGGATTGTCAAATCAGTATTAAATGGCAGCAAGTTTAGCATTAATGACAATGGGGCAACTGAATCTGCAAGGATTCTCCTTGAGAGATTGTTTGCACAGACAAAGAAACTTGAAGAAGAGATGCACGGTGATTCTCAGCTTTCTAATGGTGTTCAACCAGAGTTTAACCTTGAAATCCTTGAGTCCGATCTTCTGGCTGTTTTGGAAGCCTTGAGGAAAAAGGAAGAAGATCTTCAACATGCAGAGAAACAGGTTTTGTCAGAGCACAATGATTTAAACTTTGCAAAGCAGGAGTTGCAGCAACGAGAGGAAGAAATTGCTGTTGCATATTGTAAGCATGAAAAACTAGAAGGGGAGCTGAGGGAGGCGAATCTTAACCTAGCTTCTCAAGCCAGGCAGATTGAAGATTTAAAGCTTCAGCTTAAGGAAAGGGAGGAGGGGGTGGTTGCTGCACAAACTGCACTATCTGTGAAACAGCATGAAATGGAAAAAATGATGAGTGATTTGACAAAGAAGAGTGAGGAAGTTGCTAAAATGGCCTCTGAACTGCAGTACAAGGCTAAACTCTTGGATGAGGCCAATGAAGTTGTAAAGAAACAAGAATTTGAGATTCAAAGACTCAGAAATGCTCTCCAAGAGAAAGAAGAAGAGCTCAAAGTTTCTATGACTCTTAGAAAACTTGAAGAGGAGAAGTTAAAAGTTGCAGAGGCCAATTTGGAGAAACAGACCATGGAATGGTTAATAGCGCAAGAAGAACTAAAGAAGTTGGCAACTGAAACTTCTAAACATATGGTAGAAACTAACGAAACTATGAAGGATTTCAGGAGGGTGAAAAAGCTTCTAGTTGATGTGCGATCTGAGCTGGTTTCTTCACAGAAATCTCTGGCATCCTCCAGGAAGCGAACGGAAGAACAGGATCAGCTATTGAAAAAGCAACTAGCAGAACTTGAAGAAGAGAGGAAGAGCATACTATCTCACATGACTAGTTTAAAAGATGCCCAAATAGAAGTTGAGAGTGAGAGAGTAAAACTTAGGGTTGCAGAGGCTCGAAACAAGGAGCTTGAACAAACCTTATCCTTGGAGAAGGAGCTCATGGAGGAGTTACGTGAGAAGTTGAATAAGGAGAAATATTCTTTGGAGCAGATGATGCAGGAGATGTCTTCTCTACAACAGGAACTAGAGGCAAGAAATGCTGAATTCGGGGAAATGCGTGGCGTTCTTCAGTTTAAAGAGTCAGAATTGGTGGAGGCTAAGCTAGAAATTCAGCATTTGAAATCTGAGCAGTCTTCTCTTCAGCTTCTCTTGGAGGAGAAAGATTTGCAACTCTTTGATGCAAAGAAGAAGCTGGAGGAAGTAGACCAGGAGGTTGCTGAGCTAAAGATGCTTCTGAGCAGTAAAGAAGACCAACTAATTCAAGCCACAAATGTGCTAATGGAGAAAGAGGAGCGTGTTCAGATGATGCAAGATGAGCTGAATGACACAAGGATGAAAATATCTGAAGCTGAAACTGTAGTGGAACGCATTGTAGAGCTTACGAATAAACTAGTTATCACCATTAAGGATGAAGATTATAATACATTTAGGCAATCTGGGAGTGTGGACCTGGAACTAATTCAACAGCCATTGAACAAGACTAGTGATAATTTTAGTTTGCAGACGAAACAGCTTGAAAGTGAGCTCAAGCTGACCAGGGAGAGCTTAAGAATGAAAGAAATGGAAGTCGTAGCTGCACAAAGGGCTCTGACAATCAAAGATGAGGAGCTCAAAGTAGTTATTCAGAGATTGGATTCTAGGGAAAAGGAACTAAAAAGAATCAAGGACGAAATGGTTGAAGATGCTAATGATCTGAATAAGCTCTATTCTTTGGCACAAGAGAGAATTGGTGATAAAAGTATCGGGGACCTGGCTATTGAGAAGCTTGAGCTAGAGGGAGCTCAACTGGAAGTTGAAGCTGCAACCAGTGCTCTACATAAGCTTGCCCAGATGAGTCGAGAGCTTCTGAATAAAGCTCATCTGAGCATTGAGGCTGATGCTGATGTTGTTATGTTACCACAAAATAGTTCTGATTCTCAGATAAGCATGTTTGAGAACAATGAATATTTGAAGGAGGTTAAAACAGGAGTTGCTCGATTGTCGGCTTTGACTGAGCAACTGGTGAAAGGAGCTGGTGTTGTTGTTGCTGAATACTAATGGGATGGTGAAGGTAGTCACCAGATTCTGCGTATAGGCATATAGATTTTAATTATTTTATTTGGAACGTTGAGCATAATATTGTTGGATAAATAAAGCCAATGATAGAAGTGCCAATTCTTGCTGTATGATGAACGTAAACACATTATGTTTCTTCTACACAAGCTTTTCACCGAATTAATACTTTCCAAAGATGTAAATGTTGTTACATATATCGATTTGGTGATCTGATAAAAAAGTGAACGAGAAGGGAAGCAAGATGAGGAGAAAGAAGAGACTCCTTTGATACATTCATTAAGATCGTTAGTAACTGGAGCTTCTGATTCTAAAACATCAGGTATGAAATACGTTTGTCCCTTGCTGTCGTAACTCAATTCTCTTTCTTTATGGTTAGGTATCAATCTAAGAGTGTAGATTGTTACTTGTATGACAATGACATTGAAATGGATTTTGGAGTCCCAGTCATGGTTGCATCAACTAGTCTACTTGCTAAGCATGGACTCATGCCACATAATTATGCAAGTATACATAGTAATTGTTGTTTTCAATTAATACTAATGAATTTGTTTATTTTGCAAGGGCATCAATCAAACCTATAACTGGGAATGCCTGAGTTATGGTGTCTATTGAAGCAAAGCTCATTGTTGAGTTGTACATAAACTATTAAACAGGTTCGCTGCAATTTTTAGTTTCAATTAAAATTTGTGTTTGGCCAATGAATCAAATACTGAATTGTAAAAGGTCACAATCTAACACCCATCACTATTGCTGATGTTTGATTTTCATGGATACATCATAGATGAATTCATTTACATCCCTGATATGAAATCCTTTCCACTATACTTCAGTGATGATTACTTAATTTTGTTTCCCCAACTTTTAATGCCTGTTTCAGATAGGATGCAATATATTTCCTCCATTTGCATTTAAAATTATAGAATGATTTAATTCTATTAATTTTTTAAATTAATTTTTGTATTTTAAAAAATAATTTTACAAGTAAGAAAAATTTAAAGAAATAGAAATTATGCATAATAGTGTAAATTGCATTTAAATTCTTTTATTAGATATAAATTTTACCAAATGAACTATTAGATTAACATACACAATGGAAACTGAGGCTATGTTTCTCTTTAAGGAGCTTTTGACCGACCCAAAGAAATTGGTCATTTCAGTTTAGGTGGGATTTAAATTAGATATAGAAGCAATCTCTCGATTCCCTATTCAAATATGAACTTTTTGTAAAAGAATAAGAAATTGATAATAATCAATTCTAATTTAATATGAAATCTGATTTAAATCAATTTTAATTGAACTCTTTATCGTTTTCATGGTTGGTTAATTTTAAAAGGGGGGCTCTAAGGTGACAAGCATCCTATAATTAAATTTCTTAGAATGAGAATTTTTGTGCTCAGAGCTTCAAGCTTCACGTTACTCATTTGCTTCTGCTTCAAGTGGAAAGGAGCAAAAGCCTAGGTAGAGTCATCCACACTCAACAGCCCTGAATTGATGACTGGACCCAACTTTCCTTATGTTAAAAATGAAAAGAAAAATGAATGCATGTTACAAGATGAAACAGACTCTGCCTGCACATGCAGATACATACTTAACCTACACTGTTATTAGTAAACATCCAAGCATGCACAACGTAAAATGCTAATTTATAAGTTGGTGAAATGCCCTGTTTTAGCTACAATTAGCTTATCTATAGATATATTTGCAAACTTAAGAAACTTAACTACCGAGCAGCAGCAGTGTTGACACCAAGCATATTTGCCACAGATGGTGGAAACCATGCTTGGTTGCCACTACTCTGGCCATCCATGCGTTGGCCATCATTTAGCACTACACTGTTCTCTACCTTCTTTCCTTTGGACCTTCCCATTTTCTTCCCCACAAAAAATCCTACTCTCATAGCAGTGAAGAGACCCAATGCTACTAACAGCGGTCTCACAGCCCAATGAATGTCCTCTAGATGTTGGTACTTTTTAACCACTCCAGGACAAGTTTTAAAAGAAACAGATTCCACTTCAGCTGGATCAGCTAAAAAACTACCACATTCCTTTCCAAAAGTTAATCTCCCAGGAAACTTCACAATGAGGCATCCATTTGGAAGGATTTGCCAAATCTTCCCTGTAACCCAGGTACCTTGTCTTTTACGAGGCCATTCAAATCTAGGGCTGAGAACATTAGCTTTCAACCTAACAAATTGACCCACACAGTATGATTCTGCCATCTGAAGCTTTGAAGAATTCCCTTTCCAAAAGGTTTCTACACCTATAAATCCTACAGCTACACTTCCATCACGATCTATGGAATGAAGTATACCTACTGGTGAATGCTTTTTGTCTTCCTCCTTCAAGCGTACCCAATCCCCAGCTGCCAAGCCAAATGTAACCCGCTCCAGCGCTGGAATGGGAACTCTTAATGGATCATGGATGCCAAGGACTCTCACCAAAACAAAACCATCTCGATCTGTATCTTGTTCTATGCCCACAACTATTCCTTCTGGAACATCCATATTTTCAGACTTGCGTGCATTTGGCGGCTTTCTAGAGCGTACTGTGTCGCCCACTCGCAGATGATCCTTCAAAAGAAACCACTGCGAGTAACCACTGCCACTTGATTTGTCTGAGGTGGTTTTGCTTCCAAGTCCTGTCCAGCCACCATCACCATAAATTGCATTCTGCGAGCTGCAAATTGTGGCTCAACAGATGACAACTGACAATACAGATTTAAAAGTAACAAAATATTGACCATCCCCCCTTATCTAATCAAAATAGCAAGCAAATACCATACACTTATAAGAAATGCATTTCAAGCAGAAAAATAGAAAAGAAAAGTGAAAATAATGATGGGAGAACATCCGAGATTTTGTTTGAGAATGTCATGTCATGAGAATTACATAGCAGTGATGGAGAATGGCCATTACATAGCAGTGATGGAGAAGCATGGCCATGACAGCAAAATATCTACCGATACAAATTTGATAATGCGGATTAAGCAGGATAAGAGTGATATTTTATCATGTATAAAGTGAACAAATACAAGCTGCAATTGACATGGCATAATGTAACTGAAGACCTACTTTCTTGTTTAAACAAATGATAGCTATGTACCATGCCAACAAATGAAACGATGGAAGTGAGCTTAAAATATTAACATCAAAAGGAAACAATTTCATTTGAGAGACTTGAGGTGAAAAAGATCAGCATATGCTACCTTTTAAAAACACGTAATATATCCTTCATTAAGGGCCGATTCCTGAAATCATAGTCAAAGCAACCACGAAGAACATTTTCAACTGAAGGAGGAAGGCCTTCTGGAAAGTGTGGCTTCTCTTGTTTGGTAACCACTGAGTCATAAATTTCTTCAACTCCCCTCCCACACCAAGGCTGAACACCAGTCAACATCTCAATAATGCTGCATGCAAATCCCCATGAGTCAACCTCCAAGGATAATGGACCTCTTACTTCTGGCTGCCATTGCTCTGGAGCCATGTAATTTGGGGTTCCAAGCCTGCAAGACAGATCTGATCTTGGCAGAGGAATTCCGAGCAGTAGGTAAGGAATACCAACTTCTCCGAGAATTACTTCATCATTTTTGTCTAGCAGGAAGTTTGAAGGTTTAAGGTTAAAAACAAGGATTTCCTTCGCATGCAATTCTAAAATTCCTTGAGCCAACTGAATCCCATGCCTGCAAGGCAAAAATATCAGCAAAAGTTAAGGATTTCAATCTCAAGCCTTCTGAAGAAGAGAAAGAGAGCGATACACAGCACCTCAAAACATCAGCTAACGATAGCTTCCCTCCTTTAAGGCGCGCCATCTTGTCACCAATTGATCCCTCATAGAACTTCATAACAATGCATAACTGCAAAAGGATATGAACTTAATCAGTTAAGCTAACAATCAGTCGGAAAATGCATATCAAATATGGTGACTCACCTTGCCAATTATAATTGAAATTCCATAAAGCAAGCACACACCTTCTATCCCTCTACACTTTGAAAATAAATCATCAAATTTATCCAACAGAACCTTTACATGATCCTCCTTCACTGGATATAACATCTTGACAGCTACTTCATGATACTCATCAGAATCTTCAGTTGATTGATGATAAGTGGCTAACCAGACATCACCAAAAGGACCCCTTCCAATTCTGTGTCTGATTTTCAATTTTTCAGGGTCAATCCAGTGAGTTGAGAGGTTCGATGAGGCTACAACAGTTCTAAGGTTCTCTGGATCACCTTCAAAAAGCTCATACTCAAACGTAGGAGGTTGAGCAGGAACAACTTTTCCAGCCATTATGTCTGTTAAAGAAAAACAATTTGACTTAGGTTAAACCACATGTATACCAATCTAACCAATTAGCATCACAAAGTGAAACTTTTCCCAAGATTACAAAATTTCAACTAGGTAGTGAAGAATAAACTTAACGAATGCCATATACACATAGAGATAGAGAAAATCAAATCACTATCTTCTCTAAATCATACAAAATTCCATTTTAAGCATACTGAGTCAGGGACTATATTGCTCTCTTAATGTTAGAAGTGATTCATACATCAAGAAACAATACTAGTTTTCCTTTTTAAAAAATTCTTAAGAAAAATATTTAAATTTTAATGCTTTGCACACAATTAAATACAATCGATGGTATAGATTTAAATGTGGGGCTACTCTGGCTAAGCACGTATGCACTCGTAGAAGCAAGGCATTGGAGAGTAAATATCAAAAGCAACCAAATCTCAATTGCGCAACAAGAAGCAGAGTTTACATCGGAATCATTAGTTCCGGTTATTATCCGGAAACCCTAGATTAAGCAAAAGGCCAACACCACTGTGGCTTACTACGACAGTCATCTTATTAGATAAAAATTCTCAACAGCCAAACGTTTGGTAGTGGAGAAAATGAAATCGGAAAGGTGAAATATTTATCATTTAAAGAACCCATAAGCCAGAAAAACGCTAAAAAAGAAAAGCCATAGATATTGAAATCAATCCTGTTCCTTTATTCGGGGAAAGCAAAGAAGAAGGAAGACAGAGAACAGAAATATAAGAATTCAATTTCCTTCTTCTGCAGAAACAGAGAGAGATTTTCGTTCTTAACTGTATATTAATAAAATTGAAAAGAAGAAAGTGAAAAGAGAAATACTTACAGGAACAGTGGAAAGGAGGAGCAATACAGAGCAAGAGGCTTAAAAAGCCTTGCAGATATCGACGAAGAAGACGAATGAAAGCTGAGATGAGAGCAAAATCGTCATGTTAAAATTAGAAATTGCAATATGCTTGGAAATGGAAGAACCAGAGAGAGAGAGAGAGAGCGCACCGCCAACCAAAAAAATAAAGAAGAGAAAGTTTGTATGGAATTTGAAGGAATCTCCAAACCACCGAGAAAGAGAGAGAGAGGAATCGAGAGAGATACTCTATATTGCAAACGGTCGGTTCGGTTTCCAACCGAACCGAACCGAACTCGAAAACATGAAAAACCGAATTCAAAATTTTTGTAAACGGAAATCCAACCGAATTTTTATAGAAAAGGATTTTTTTTTCAATTTTTTTAATTACAATGATTTAGAGTAATAATTTTTTCCTAATTTAACTATAATATAACATCAAAAAAATATAAATACTAAATAAAAATTTATTAATTATATATAGATCTCTAATTTAAAATATATAAAAAATAATATACATAAATAACAAAATATAAAGAGTTTATCAATCATAATTATCCAACTTTTACAATTTTAAGATTTATCAATTTAATTTAGTGATTTTAATTATTAATTTTAATTTTAATTTAATTTAAAAATATAATATTAAATTATACTAAATATATATCAAATATTTTAATTATTTTATTTATTAATATAAAATAATCACACAAAACTAAAAACTGAATATTTATAAAAAAAAATAATCAAATCAAATTAATTTATCTACAAAACTAAACTAATCAAACCAAATCAATTTAATTCTTAAATCGAACAATCTGAGAAGAGTGGTGGGGTCATGGTTTCTCGTCAAGTGGGCCCTTGATTTATATATACACACGTTGTGATAATACATAAAAGTTCATTATACTTTAAAAATATATAAATAAAAGCCTCACTGTTATTGAAATCATATATATTAATAATTTTTTATTGAAATTTATTCTAAAATATGAAGAAAGTTACTTAAAATTAAAATTATATGTTTGAGTGGTCGGTAAGTAATTTCATATTATAAATGGT
>CAOGCB010817288.1:0-10374 GCA_948266635.1 Cnidoscolus chayamansa | reverse complement strand
TTAAGGGACCCTTGAACCTTGAGTATGGATATACCTAACCACATGTGAAATAAGAAGTTTCGCGTGGGTCTAATTGTACGCATACCCATGGGCCACCCCCAAAAGGATTAGAAGCGATTTTCGGTAACAGGGAGGACGTTTTGGCTGTCCATCGACATAATCAAGGAGACCTGCAGATCAACGCTACTTGCTATCTAGACTCAGAAGTTTAAACAGAGAGAGAATAAATTCATTTGAAATTCATTTTTTATGATCAAATGGGGAAAAGGATTCCCAAAAATGCACATCATATGTCTAATTTTAGTTCTTTTTAATTTTTAGTTCAAACTCTTTGGTCAAGGTGTCCTTAAGGAAAAGACATCTAACTTTAGCTAGGGTACCCTGCAAAACAAAACATTTAAACGCACAACACCCTCAGTAGGTGGGTTAGTAAAAAATGCAATGGTAGTCCTCAAATGTAAAATGATTACATCAAGATAAATCCCCAGCGGAGTCGCCAAACTGTGAACCCCTCCCCGCTAAGCATGGCATGTAAATGAAAATAAATGCCGTGTGATAGGGCTGAATGCACGTGGATGTGTGTGAGTCGCCACCTTGTTTATTTATTTTAGGAAAAACTAGGAAAAAACCTTATGACTCCAATTTTAATTAATTAACATAATTTCTAGATTAACTAGCCCAATTGATTAAGGCACAATCTGCGAACCCGATGAGGATTTGGAGACTACGTCATGCTTTTAACTAACCTTTTAAATGCAGGGTCTTAAATTGAAGAAAGTGTTTTGGTGATTTGGACTTGTTATTCGGGGTTAAATCCCAAACATGCCTACGTACCCTTGTTTGAATAAGGGATCAAAGTCGACATAGTTCGAATTACCTTTTAAAGGGCTTTGAGGTACTTAGTACCAAAATTGGGTTGTTTGGGCACTTGGTGCCAAAATGTTGTTTTTTTGGGCAAGGAGCGAGGGGGCAAAGAAGAGATCACTCGTCAACACAAGCAGTAAGTAAATTACCAAGGAATTGCTTAACGCAAAGGGAGAATGGAAAGCTCGTCAATACAAGCGGTGTCTTGGAATGGAGCTAGAGGCTGCTATTTATAGGCAAAAAATGGCATTTTCGGCGACATACCGGTACTGGCAATTTTTTCTATTTTTTCATTTTTCAGGAGTTTTGTACTTCCAAAAATTTTCCAAGGACACCTTCGGGTCCCTCACGACATTCCAGACATTTCTAGTACCATTTTGGCATAGTTCTGGGATAATTTTGCATCGGGCTCCTGGTCCGGCCAGACTGTTTGTAGTATAAGGAAACATGCTTTCTGAGCCTCAAAATTTGAGTATTCACAGAACCTAATGCTCATACCAAATTTGTAATAGTCTAATTTCTTGATCTGCTATTGGCATTAGAATTCCAACCACTCGAAGGTAACAAGAACAGTAATAAGCTTGACATTACATGTACATTACATTTACATGTCATTTTCTAGTCATTAATATAGTGATCTCATGCATCTCAATATATTAAGGCACGTAAACATATAAGAAATATTTAAATTCGTAACATAAGCATCATACATCACATGTATATAATATCATATCATAACATGGGTGCCATAATCCAACAATAACCTTACATCATATACATAACATTTATCATGAGATCACATCATAAACTTGAACATTCATTACCCAAAATATTATGACTTTTATATAATTGTAGGGGGCAGCTACAAAGGACTTGGGATACGTCCACTCTATCCTGACATCTCTAGTACGTCCTGTATAACTGTGAAAAACTGGAAGGGAAATGGAGTATGGAATGGGAGATATAAAACATGTAAGCTACTTGAATAAAAATATACATTTTGTGCATGTGAATACAGCACCATCAAACATTCCAAATGAGGTAATAAAGTCATTGAAACCACTGGTGTAGTTGTGGTTGGCTTGCCAACTTCACAGAACTACCTATACTCAGCTGGCTACCCGAATTTGCAAGTACAACTGATGTTTAGCTGGCTTGCCAACTCAACAGGCATCATATATGCGCCAAGAAGCTCCTTTCAATAATCTTGGTCTTACCATTTACAAACATATCATAACCATCAATGCATCATTCGAGGGTCATCCATAGGGTCAATAACATAACATGGCAAGGTTTCAGATCATCCAAAATTATCAATCACAGATCAAATAATAATGCAATGCGTCATATCTCATGAACTAATGCAAACATCCTATAACATTCATTATGTGTGAGCATACTGTAAACATTTCATAGTGTTCTATATCATAATACATTTTACTTGTATCCATCACCTGGATAGTAGTGAATTGATGAATTCCTCGTTTGTCATTAAAGTCCCTAGTTCTTACGGTCTGCTCCTGTATTACGGACTTAGGGTTAGAGACTGACCATAGACCTTTTTACATACTTTAAAACATCTCAAATTCTCCAATTTATATAACAAATCATGACATTAAAATGTATATTACAACTTAGGTTAATGTTGCTAGGTAAGGGAGTTTCGAAGGTAGGTTCAGCGACCGAAGGATTCTTAGACAGAGGCATAACTATGTTTTAAGGACCTAATTAAAAAATCGAACCCTGAACTTAAAAGTCCTTTGCCCTATGGTTTGGAGGAACCTTTAGAGGCCAAAAGATCCCTTTTGTCGAGCCATCAAAAGGCTTTGACAATATCTTTAGCTGTTATTTATGCCTTAGCATACAAACCCAATTTTGACGACTGAACAATACTTTTAGCCACCGAAGATGCATTTTATTAGAATGCCAAAACTCAGTTCTAGCATGATTCACATGAGCAAAACCTACAATTTACACTTCTAAATATATTTTCACAACTTCTTCCATCAACATATGAAGCATCTCAAATGCATTATCTATTTCACATCATTCATCCATTTATTTAAATTTACATAAACTTTCAACACATAAAACTTTACAAATCCTTTCCCCATGCAAGTCTTCATTAGGTTTGTTAGTGCATTTAACACTAACATAACTCCATTTATAACATGCACAACTGATTTAATTCTTTCGCTATTTTATCAACTTTTAACAAAATTATCCTAAAACCTAACCTAACCCTCATGCATGTCATGGATTCATGACAAAAACATCCTCTTGACTAACTTGGAGTGAAGATTTAAGCTTGATGGATGCGGTCTTAAACCTCTTGTTTCACTTCTTAGCCGATTACTCTTAACCTTGCAACTTCTATGAAATCTTTTGATCTTTATATGCTTTCCTTTAATTTTTAACTTGATTATCTTGGTAACTTGCTCTCTCTATTGTGAGATTTTTGGACTTAAGATTTATAGAGGACTTGGAGCCAATTGAGAGAAATGTTTTTCATGAAAACTCCTTCCTCTATTTTGCCACCACTATTTATAGTGGAGTTAGCCAACAAAGGTTTAGCTGAACCTGGATTTACAAGTTTTCCTTAAATGAATTCCACTTTGGTTCTTTATGTTCTTCCAACTTTTTATTTTAGTCCTTAAAACTTCAATTTCTTACATTTTAGTCCTCGAATGCTTTTAAATTTCATTTTTTACGCTAATCACTATTCTGGCCTAGTTTTTACATATTCCATGAATATTCCAGTCATAAATTTAGAATACAACATTGAAAAGTATCGAGTATTACAATGAGAACATTATTTTACCTTCTGGACCTATCTAAAGGGCTCGTGTGAAAAAGATTAAAGTATCACTTCAAGGTTTAGTACAACAAGCTATTTGCAGCAAAATTGATGCATGTGAAGAAAAGGCTAAGTTCACAACACATGTTGATATTCGAGATGAAGTGTTCATAAATCTACTTGAAGTAAAGGAATAAAGAAAAGTATCCAACACGTCCACCGTTGCATATGGACGCATGACTCATTTTAGAGTATATAACAAGAATGACTAAAACTACCATAGGCCTATTTATTGTTTTGAATTTTAGTATTTTATTGGGCTTATTTTACTATTGATTGGGCCTTTTAAAAATAAAAAAATTGATAAATAAATTAATTGTCATGTGTTTTTTTATATGAAACTCGATGTATAAAATATTTTTCACAAAATAACATCATTGAAGAGTTATTTATCATTTACTTATAATATTAAAAGATTAATATACATATAGTAATGTCAATAAATTTTCCAAATAATGTTACCTTTGTTTAGAAAATATTTTCCATTCATCCGATTTTTTTTTTTAATATTCAAATCATAAAAATTGAGAAAAATATTTTTCTAGAAATATTTTGAATATTATAACATATTCTATTAAAAAATTAAATTAATAACATTTAAATTATGAATACTTAGCATTTTTATTACCTACAAAATTTAAAATATAAAAAGATCGAATTTATTTTACTAAAATTTTTAATAATCATTTTTTTCTTACACATTTATCTTATTATAAAAAATATTATTTCAAATATAAATCTTAAAATATAAATTTTGTAATGATTTTATTTTTAAAAAAATCAATTGATAATAGTTGAAAACTGCATCAGATCAACATAAATCATATGTAGATTTGAAGCGACGGGATATATAATATAATGTGAGAGATAAAATATTTTTGAAAGTATCGTCGTGGAAACGTATTCTGAGATTTGGGAAGAAAGGTAAATTGAGTATGAGGTTTATTAGACCATATGAGGTATTGGGACGGATTGGACCATTGGCATATAGATAGGAGTTACCACCAGAATTGGAGAGCATTCATAAGCAGTTGAGGACTAAGCAGTTGAGGACTAAGCAGTTAAGGAATAAGCAGTTGAGGAATAAGCAGATGAGGAATAAGCATATCCCATTGGTTAAAGTTCTATGGAGCCATCATATGGGATAGGAAGCTACTTAGGAAAGAGAAACATAAATGAGAGGGTTGTACCCACAGTTACTTGGAGGTTAGTATGTTTTGAATTCCAGGATGAAATTTCCTAAGGTGGGGAGAGTTGTTACGTATGCTTATTAGGGTCTAGGAGATTAGATGTCTAATTAAGTTATAATTGAGAACTTAAATACATAATATAGATTATGTTAAATGATGTGATATGTGTTTGATATTTATGACACGCTAAAATATGAAAGAATGTAAGAAATGGTAGGACATTTGTTTAAATGTGAGTGTGCATGTGATATGCAATTGACATGCAACTAGTATGTGTATAGGTTACATGAGAAGTGGTGAACAAGTAGGCAAATATGAATAAATAATATGATACATAAAATGAGTTTAAGGGTATGTTAATTACATAAATATTAGGAAAGAAAGACATGAGTTTAATTTAAGATTGATTTAAATAAATTATGGTGGACTAGAATTAATTTAAATGGGTTTGGATTGATTTTAAAACAAATGGAACAAGCCTTAAAATTGAGGTGGACCAAGGCTTCTAATTTTAGATGTATTTTGACCACTTTCAAGTATGATATAGACTGAAATGTGTTAGAGTGTGAGGCTAAGAAAAACACTACAAATATAGAAAGTGAGCCCATGAAAGAAAGAAAAGAAAAATAAAAATAAAAGAGTAAATAATTAAAAAAAAGTTAAAAGTTAAAAAAAAAAGAAAAAAAAAGTGAATGGAAGCAGTGCAGACACCGCCTAAGCCATTTAAAAGGAGGAATAAAGAAAAAAAAAAGAAAAAGAAAAAAAATGGATGAAGAGGTGGCCGCCTAAGCCACCAATTAAAAAAAAGAAAAAAGCAAACATAAAAGAGAAACAGAAGTGGGTGGACCGATAGAAAGAGATAGAGAGAGAGGGAGGGAGCATAGGAAAGGGAAGAAGAAAGATGAATGAGTAGAAGAAAGAAGAGGAGTTTGGAGAAGGGAAAAATTTCCTGCAGGTTGGTATTTTAATTTGGTCAATTAAATTTGACAAAATGCATATTTTAGTGACCTGAAATTTAAGACTAACCTACTGTGATTAAAGTTGAAAATATAGAGATTTGTGGTTTAGGTGTTTAGAACTATTATTTAGTGACTTGCTGTTTCAATAATTTTAAAATAGAAGTTTAAAGTTGAAGTTGAGATGTATTATAATTTACTATCTTATTAAAATAGTTTGAATATAAATTAATTAAAAGGGCTGAAAATTTGGGACATGTAATTTAGTTGTGGTCATGACTATGAATGGAGCTTGAAAATTCTGTTTTAATTATAGACCAATTATGTGTAAATGGTAGATAGATTGGACAATAGGTTTGATGATATTTGATATGTAACAATTGTTTGTCGATGCGCATGATTTAAATTATTGATATGCATGCTATTTGTGTTTTTTGCGTAAATTACTGGGTAATTGTACTTAGCATTTATCTCTGATGAACGCATATGAGAATAGTAAGCAGAAGCAGAACAATCAGTAGAATTGTCGAGTTTTTCAGAGGTAGTTGAGCTATGCTTGTGACATATATCCTGAAGCTATTAAGCTATTGTATGTTGTGTATTTTCTATTTGTAAATATCACAGTAAAGCAAATGGCAGTAAATGTATAAATTAAATGTACAAGTTGTGGGAATTGAAAAAGGCAACTCTGATAAACATGTAAATTTATGTGAATATAAATGTGTATAAATTTTATGAAAAACTCTATATTTCTTTTAGGGAATATATTTTCTTATGATTTATTTAGGATTTGATTGTGTGTAATATGAAAGGTAGATTTTTGTGAAATGAAGTTTAAAAAAAAATTATAAAGCAACGATCCGATATAATCCTTTGCAGGTTGATTAGTGATTTTCGAAATCATAGTGGGAATTCCTTAGTTAGTCTGTGGGAGGCGTATCCAGGTGAGGGCGTAACATGTTTGGTTGGTATCAGAGCATTGGTTATATGCTCATAAAAATTTAAATGCGAACATTGTGTGTGTTAATTACATTTACTGCCTACAGGTGATATGTTACATAGCTCGGGATTTATGTTATACCTCTGATACTGATTGTGATGACTATGTTTGTGTTTGTTGTGAAAATATTTTGTCAGGAAACAGAATATATTGATTGCGAAAGAAGATAACAAATGGAGCCATAATAGTTGGTGAGGAAGGTTGGGGAAACCATAATCCCCAGGGTGAAAGTATATCTGAAGTTAGAGAGAGAGTAGAAGGTAGAATAGAATTGAAACAAAGAGAACATGCTGAAGGAACTCTAATGACTGAGATGCCAGTAGCTTCAATAGTTAATTCGATAGCAACTCAGGTGGCTAATTTAGTGAGGTTGCTATAAGGGAAAATTTTTCCTTAGGTTCCACCGGTAGTTGATTGGGAACAGCCAAAGAAAGATTTTGATAAGTTGAGATCTTATGGAGTAGTTGATTTCACCGGTACCACAGACCCATATGTAGCTGAGATGTGGTTAGAGAGAACCTCTAGAGTGCTGAGAATGCTAGACAACATTGATGCGATCAAATTTGAATACATTATTTCGTTACTACAAGATGATGTATATGAATTGTGGAAGACAGTGCCCAATAGTTTAGTGGAACCCCCTGTGCTGACTTGGGATGATTTCCAGATGGAGTTCAGACAAAAATATGTCCCATCTGCTTATACTGATAAAAAATTGCAGGAATTCCTTAGTTTAAGGAAGGGAGGTATGTCAGTAGCTGAGTATGAGTGAGAGTTCACTCGACTGGCTTACTATGCATGTAATCTTGTGATGACAGGCAAAGATAAATGTAAAAGATTTGAGTAGGTTCTGAAGCCCATAATCAAAATGCTAGTGCAACGATTTAACTATGACAACTTCTCAACTTTAATAGCCAATGCACTTAACCAGGAGCTGACTCTAAACGAAGAAGATGAAAGTCGGGCTAAATAGGCTCGAAATTGGGCGAAAGCAGCTGGATCATCCTCCAGTTTTCCTAAAAGGGGGAGATTCAGAAGTTCATTTACTCTGAGGCAAAGCAGGTATAGACCACCAATGCTTGGACCCCAGTTGAGTGACCAAAGTAGGCAAGCTTATCCCCGATGTGGCTGAGTGCATGTTGGACCTTATGGTCAAATGCCTGGCGTAGTTTGCTATAGATGTGGAGGTATGGGACATTTTGCTCGAGACTGTACTACTCGAGGAAAGAGGCCATTACACACTATTGCTGAGGGTAGAGGTTACAGACCACATGCAGGCAGATCAGTGTTAAGATTTTCACATTTTGGCAATTGAGGTCGAGGTAGAGATAGACCAGAGCTAACAAGAGAAGGTGGCAGTCAAGTCTCGGTAAACCAAAACCATTAAACACTATTGCTAAGGGTAGAGGTTACAGACCATAGGCAGGTAGATCAGTGTTAGAATTTTCACATTTTGGCAACCGAGGTCAAGGTAGAGATAGACAAAAGTTGACTAGAAAAGGTAGCAGTCAAGTCTCAGTAAACCAGAATCCAACTCGAGAGGCTCCAATTATGGTGTATACTATGAGGCAACCAGAGGATTTGCAAGCAGCTGACGTGTTGATAAGTAAGACCTTAATTTTTGAGCATATGGCATTAGTATTGTTTGACCCAGGTTCTTCACATTCATAAATTAATATGGGATTAGCAAATAGATCGGGTTAGAAATGGAAATATTTAGAGTCTGAAAGAGTGGTGTCTAGTCTATTAGGACATGAGGTGAGTTAATCGAGTGTATAGGGATTGTCCTTTAGTTTTGTATGGGGTTACTTTCTTGTCAGACTTGATGGAAATGCCATTTAGAGAGTATAATAGTATTTTAGGAATGAATTGGTTGTCACGATACCAAGCAGTAATCAATTGTAGGTTAAAGATAGTTGAATTTAGAGACCTAGAATATTAGGGAATTAAGATACAGGGATAGCCAATAGCAATATTTTCTCTGATTTCAGCCGCAACAGCTAAGAAGTTGATGTTACAGGGGTGTATAGCTTATCTAGCACATGTGACAAACACTAGAGTGGAGACTCCTCAACTCCATAATATCTCAGCAGTATATGGGTTCCTTGATGTATTTCCTGATGATTTGCCAGTATTAGTACCAGTTTGAGAAGTTCAGTTTGAGATCGAGGTGATGCTAGGTACAGAGCCGATATCTATTACACCTTATAGAATGGCTCCTACAAAACTAAAGGAGTTAAAGACTCAGTTGCAAGAATTACTGGATAAGGGGTACATTTAACCTAATATTTCAACATGGGGAGCACCCATGTTGTTCGTGAAGCAGAAAGATGGTACAATGCAAATGTGTATTGATTATAGGCAGTTGAATAAGGTAACAGTGAAGAATAGATATCATTTGCCACAAATTGATGATTTGTTCGATCAGTTGAAAGATGCTACCATGTTTTCAAAGATTGATATGAGATCGGGATATTATCAGCTTCGGGTGAAAGATAGTAGTATTCCAAAGACAACATGCCAGACCAGATATGGGCACTATGAATTTCTAGTAAGGCCATTTGGATTGACTAATGCACCCACAACATTCATGGCTTTGATGAATATAGTATTTAGTGATTATATTGATCAGTTCGTGATTATGTTTATCGATGATTTTCTGGTGTATTCACAGACTCGGGAGGAGCATAATAAGCATTTGAGGTTAGTTCTAGAGAAATTACTGGAGAAGCAACTGTACGGGAAGTTATCGAAGTGTAATTTCTAGATGGAGCAGGTATTATTTCTTGGTCATATCATATCTGCAGAGGGTATCCGTGTTGATCCAAGCAAAGTGAAAGTAGTACTAAGCTGGCAACCACCTAAGAATGTCAGTGAGGTACGTAGTTTTTTCGGATTGGCAGGTTATTATAGAAGATTTGTAAAAGGATTTTTGACGATAGCAATCCTGTTGACTAGATTGCTGTGGAAGGATGTTGCTTTTGAGTGGACTGATCAATGTCAAACTAGTTTGACCAGTTGAAAGAAAGTTTGACACAAGCACAATATTAACTTTGCTTACCCCAGGTACATATTATGTGGTGTACAGTGATGCTTCATTGAATGGGCTTAAATATGTCTTGATACAAAATCGAAAGCTAATAGCTTATGCTTCCAGACAGTTGAAGCCACATGAAAAGAATTATCCAACGCATGACCTAGAGTTAGTAGCCATTGTGTTTGTGTTGAAAATATTGCAACACTATCTGTACAGTGAGAAGTGTTACATATACATGTGAACCCCTCCCCAAAGATTAGTGCCATGATGCATGGGTGCAAATGACAATATCATAGGAATGGATACACTTAGATGTGTGTGTCAGTCGCCACTTAATTTAATTATTTAAGGGTAAATTAAGAAAAACCCTATGACTCTAGTTTTAATTAACCTAATTATTAGATCAATTAGCCCAATGGATTAAAGCCTAGTCTACGAACCTAAGTTGGGTCCCGAGACCATGTCATGCA
>CAOGCB010816939.1:0-16659 GCA_948266635.1 Cnidoscolus chayamansa | reverse complement strand
GTGAAAGTCATTAGACAGTAGTCAAGAATATCCTTAAATACTTGAGAAGGACTAAGGATACATTCTTGGTGTATGGTGTATTGGAAGAAGAGCTAGTTGTAAATGGTTACACTGATGCAAGCTTCCAAACAGACAAAAGATGACTATATATCACAATCAGGATATGTATTTATGTTGAATGGAGGTGTTGTGAGTTGGAAAAGTTCTAAACAAAGCACAGTTGCAGATTCTACAACAGAAGTTGAGTATATAGCAGCATCAAATGCAGCTAAAGAGGCAGTTTGGATCAAGCAGTTTATCGCTGATCTTGGAGTGAGTCCTAGTATCACAAACCCTTTGGATCTTTACTGCGACAATAATGGTGCTATTGCACAAGCTAAAGAGCTTAGATCCCATCAGAGATCCAAACACATACTCAGGCATTATCATCTCATTCAAGAAATCATTGAAAGAGGAAACATCAAGATATGCAGAGTACCAATATATGACAACATTGCTAATCCACTTATTAAGGCTCTCCTATAAGGCAAGCATGATAACACACTAGGTCAATAGGTATTAGATACATAAATTATTTAGCCTAGTGCAAATGGGAGATTGTTGATAGTTATGCCCTAGGCCTTATGATTGGATCTTAATTGTATTATCATAATTTTATTTATGGAAGTTTTTCTAAATTATTATAATGTTTGCATGTTTTATTATAATAATTTGATATCCCTAGTTATTCGTATTTATGGAAATTAATAACGAATTAAGACTAGTATAAGTTTGATTGATTATTATGAGATGATGTGATACAAATCAAACTTGTAAGTACTTATTGGAGAATAAGGTACTAGATAGACCTACTATGAGATCACTACATAGATTAAGTGTCATAAGTAATCTCATAATATTTATGTCATTGAATTCCTCAAACTTGAGATTATCATAGTTTCCTACATGAGAGACATCATGTTTTGACATAATCAAGCGTTATCTTTAATCGGATAATCATAAAGGTTGTGATTGAACATGATGAGAATCATGTGGAGAAAAGTAAATAATCAAGATAGAATTTGTCCCTCTTTTATGAGAGAGATATCTTATGGGTCTCTCGATAAGTTGGACTGAGAAATATATGGTTGTGCTCAAATGAATTGATATAGTGATCAATGTCATTTGATTTTATCAGTCAACTTTGTGATCGAGAAACTTCATGTTTGGACAATATAAATGTGACAATGACTATGACTTATGTTCAAACTAGATATCGCGTGACAAAAGGATTATGACATGTTCTAATTAGGTTGATATCAGACTACTGAGTTTATATTATTTGGATAGTCATAATGTCTTGCTAGAGGCCGCTTATTACTTGTGGGCTTGCAATGAGATTGGCCCACTATCAACATAATATAAACCTATTGGGTCGCACACTAGAATGTACTGAACGGACTGAGTTTAATTTGGGCCCTTTTAATTTTAAGTACCTGATTAGAATACTTATATCAGATACTTAACCATAATTTTAAGTACCTGATTAGAATACTTATATCATATACTTAACCCTAATCAAATTCAATTAGGTTAGGGTTAAGTGGTCTGTTATAAAAGGGGTCCTTATTAACATTATTTGACAGCAGAGTGTGAGCGGCAGTTTTTGTGAAAAATGCCAACCAAGAAAAAAAAACCTAAATGCCGAAAGGAGCTAGCACTCTATGTCGTTCAGTGACAGTCGTTCGTGTGTAGATACCAGTAGAAGGTGGTCGTTCATTGAGCAGCACTTGTAGTCTGATTATCAAAGGTTTCTGCGCTACAAAAGGTAAACAATCATAACCCTTTCATCGAATCTATTGAATCAGATGGATCATTGGAGGGTTTTGTGTATTATCCGCTGCGTTTATAATTTATGTATATGATATACGAAACCCAATAAAAGCCATACCTATAACAAGTACCAACTCAAAATTGTGTTAGCATCATAACTGAATTATTTGGCATGTACACTAAATTTTAAATTTTATATATATTTTATGTGTCTTATTTTCTCTTAGCCTAGAACCATCTAAATCGTGCTCTGATACCACTAAATGTAACGCCTCCTCCCACCGTGACCCACAAGACCCGATGGGCGACGCTATCTTCTTGTCTTTCTCTTTTTTTTTTAGCGATGTAATTGCATTTTAGCAGTCATATAAAATTTTAGCAGCAATTTTATCATAATAATAGTGATAATTTACCTTCATCATAATATTAATGTTTTTATACTTACAGACCCAAAATATAAAGTCGCATTATTTACATTAATTATATATCAAAATAAAATTCCTAGTACATGCTAAAATATTATAAAATTATTTACATACTTCACGATGTTTGTCGTCACGTCTCTGTGGCCTCAACAAATCATGGCCTTTGAGGACTGATACCTGCATGTGGCAAAAACCAACAAGCTGAGCATTTTTGCTTAGTGGGTGTAGATAATAACAATAAAATAACATTCAATGTAAATGATTTCTATTTTGATTTATTTGTCGATAATTTATGTGCACTATTTCATATTTCAAGTTCTAATAATATTTTCAATAAGGTCTCAATCGTATAAATAATTATTTTCAATTAATATTTAAATACACAATTTATTTCTCAATTTCACATTTATTTCATTTCACATTTAGCCCAAGAATATTATGCAGATACGATCATTAGACATAGAACATATTTGGGCTGAAGCCGCTCAGTCAAATACGTTTGGGGCGAAGCCACTCGGTTGATCAAACTATCAATCGTTATAGTAAGCGCATCAAGCTTAAACCACTTGGGGTATCTCACTGTACACCGCACATCAGGGTACCTCAATGTATCCCTGGTATCACATATAGCAGATCTGCGAATCAATAGCATGCCATAGTTATATACTAATCTCATTTTCTAACACAATAAATCTTAGTGGTAACAATTTAATTACTCCATCTCACTTAAAAATTCTCATCTATTAATATTACAATTTTTTTTATAATCAAAACATATTCAATCCAACTTAAAGTTCAAAGCTAAAAGTTCTTTCTCTTATCTATATCCCTTCTTGGTTTGGTTCATATGTAAAGTCCTTGTTTGTATTTTATGTCCATTTTTTAGTCTAAGTCTTCAAGCAGCCTTTACCACAATTTGGTCTTTACAAGTTCAAATCAACAAGTTCATTTTGGGTTCATGTCCATAATTCAATAGTCTAAATTTTCTGTCCAAAGTACCTACATATATCCATTTGTTCTATGATAATTTCTAAGTCCATCATAGCTTCAGTCAAAAACAAGAGTAGTGAGGACAATTTTTAGGTTTCTAAATTTACAAAAATCATCAAATTAATCCAACCAAAATCACCAAAAACATGACTCGATTACCATGTATTTCCCATTCAAAACCATTTTCACTTAACCATGAATCTATATCAAGTTTCAACCTTCAATTTATAGCAACTTCAACACCAAAAATTTCAGGCCATTAAAAATATAAATTATCAAATTTAATAACAAAATATATAGCACCAAACCTTTTATGTAGGTGGCTGGAATTTCCTATAATTTAGTCCTTCAAATCCCAATTGTCCTTGCCAAAATTGTTGTCCAAAATTTTAACTCAAATGGTGCTTGAATCTTCTTGCCAAATTATTGTTTCTCTTCCAAAATCCCAACACAAAACCATAACTTTAATTAAGAAATGAAAAAGAAGAAAAACTTAATTTTCTGAGAACAAGGGCCACTTACCTTTCTTTAGGCTTTCTTGCTTTTTTTTTTTCGAGTTGCTGTTGTTTTTTTGTGTTTTTCTTCTCTTTTCTTGCCTTTAGTTGCTGTCCACTTTTTCTCAAAAACTTGACTCACTGTTCCTAGAAGTAGTAGAATGAGAAGAGAAAGGAAAAAGTGTTAGTGGAAAAGAAGATTTTGCAAACAAATGAACAATGGCCCTCCTTGAAGTTCCACTTCTTCTTTCTATTTTTTTTTCCTTTTTCTTTTCCTTTTCTATTTTTTTTTTGTCCAGGTGTAGATCTCTCAAGGCAACCTGTCAAATTTGTACTTAAAGAAGGACAGGTGGAACACCCACTTAACCCCTTCACCGAATGGACCATTTCTCCTCTTCTTTTTTTCTTTCCTTTCACCACATGGGCCATCTTCATTTCCTTTCAAAGCTGGACAACCAGCCACCTTCATGCCTTCGGTCCATCACCAAACATAAGCCTCAGTCCACAATTATTTCAAGGCTTAAATCCATTTAACTAAACTTAATCCAAGCCCATCCTAATTAATTTAAATCAATTCCTAAGTTAAGATCATATCTATTTTTAATTTAATTAATTATGTATATTTAAATTTACATGATATTTAAAATTTAACTTGCTATTTAAAATTTAACTAAGTTACTTTAGATTTAATATTATTATTATTATTTTAAATTCACTTGCATTTTATTTTCTTTTCAACTTTATTTTTCAAATAAAATGTTCACTTAAAAATTTCAACATATCTCCAAAAACATACTTTATTTAATGAAATTACATTTACACTATATTCTATATTATATTATATGTCATACTCGATCGCCCTAAAAATCAGAATGTTATAACTGTGGTTCTAATGGAATTGGTGGGACTGATGGGACTGAGTTCTCTAGTACTGCCCCTAGGTAGCCATATTATGTTGGGTGCATCCATAGGGTGGGTAAAGGAGCTACATACCAAATGGGTAAGGCATGTAGGGAGAGTAATATGTGTAGTTTTATTGTCCTATAGTGTCACTACTAGGGTAACCGTAACCACCCCATATCTATAGCTTTGTGGTAAAGATGCAAACCCGTAAGCTAAAGCATCACCCTGACCACTAGTATACACTTTATACCTTCTCCAACACTCATACCTAGGTTCTCATCTCTTCATCCTGCATCTTTAGCTGGCAACTCTCCCATGGACATTATAGAAGGTTCTGTGATGGCATTGCCAAAGTAGCATATTTCATTGTGTTATTTTGTGTGGTTTTGGGTTAGAAATCTTGCAGGTATAAAGTCAAGTCTTGGAATGTGCAAATCAAGCAAAAAGTGGATTGAAATGGTAAAATTTGTTGCTGAATGTGCAACTCAAGAGAAAGTCGCGAGCGCGACTACATTCCTCATGGTCGCGATTTGGACCACAACCAAGACAGTAACTCTAGCAAGTAAGTCGCGAATGCGACTTTAGGCTTCACGGTCGCGAATTGTGCCAGAAATCATACAGTAGCTTCTGTGATCAAGTCGCGAGCGCGACTTCCATTTGCACGGTCGCAACACGGCATCCAGCAGTTGCAGAGTTGAAGGCTGGTCGAGGACACCTTGAAGCATTATGGAGCTTCCTTATTTACATCAAAGTGCCTTCATGAGTCCCTTGATGTATCCCCCTGTGAGCTCCTTCTTACTATGCACCTCAATATAGAGGTGTTAGGGAGATCCTCTATTCCCTCATATTCAGGTGGAACTCCTAATAAACGAGTTGATCATGATAATCCACTCATATTCACTTCTGTTAAGACGACAAAATATAAGATATTATTAACATAACATTTAGTTCTTGTGTTACTACATGAAACCACTTAAGACTTCACATAGATTCATTCATATGCATAGTATACATATGATTATATACTTAGCATATTCATCATCATTGCCATGGCATTATTCCTTGACCCCCTAATGGATGTGTACTCCCTATGACGTTTCCCCCATGACATTCTATAATGTTTAACATTTGTCATGCATATCTAGGTCCAATCTTTTAAATCATATGCTCTGATACCAAGTCTATAATAGTCCGCTCTCACTGACAGTACCAGCGCTAGAATCTCGATCACCCGAAGGTGACTGAAACCCTAATAAGCTGTAAACATACCATAACATTACATTTTTCCACTTTCATTAAAATTAACATAACATGAAACATGACATCATCATTAATGTAAAATCTCATGTATTTATAGGATTTAAGTATAACATAAATTTAAGGAATAATTAAATTCATAGTACATGTGTCTTACATATACCTATACACATCATCATAATAAACACCATAGTAATAAACATCATCTTAAGTATTAAAAATCCAAACATGAACATTTAAATACATGAGATCATACAATGTATGCATTTAACATCATTCTTAACATTGACATTTTTCATTTCCTAGCGACAACATACATAAATTCCATCACAGTGACATGTAAAACTACCTAATGTTTTCTGATACGTCCTGCATAACTGTGAAAAATGGGATTAAGTATCGGAGATGGGATGGGAGGACATAAAATGGTGAAACTATTTTGAAATAGCTTTATGAGTAAATACAAAAAAAAAACATATACATAAAACACATTTTTCATACTCATGCAACATTGTCAAACATTTCATTTCAAGTAAATATTGTCATCAAGATCCCTAAGTAGATCCAATTGGCAAACTATCTTCTTAGAAACTATTAAAAACATAAAGATCTACCCAAAAGCTCCTTTCAGCCATCTGTGACTTACCATACCATAAACATGATGCAAATATCCCGTAGAATGTCCCAACCTCATCAATGTTACTTCCACAGGACAACCTATGGTACATCCCAAAGGACATGCCAAATGGTCAACATAAACATATATGAAGGACATTCGTAGGAATATAAACCATGGGCATCACAAACATAAACATATGGGATCGAGGGTTGTCCAATATTGTCTTTCACATAACATGTAATCAATGCAATGCAACATATCTCATGATCTAATGCAAAACAACTTGTAATAGCAATGATGTATGAGCATGTTATAAAACATTTATTTTCTATATTGTAAAAATATTTAGTAAGTATCTAATCACCTAGAAATTGACATATACTAACAAATCCTCAGTTCGTCACTAATGTCCATGAGTTCTGGAATCAGAGCTTGTATTTCAGACTTCAAATTAGAGACTCATAGATTAACCTTTACACATTCTTAAAACAATCCCATAAACATGTTATAAACATTCCCTGCAATTTAGGTTTAAATTGTTAGGTAGAAAACTTTCGGTAGCAGGTTTGACAACCAAAGGTCCTCTTTATAGAGACTAAAGTCTCCCTTTTGGTAGTAGGATTCGACTACCATAAGCCCTTTGTGCCACCAGTTTCAGCAGTCGAAAGTCTACTTTTGGCGGCCGAAGTTGGATTTCAGCTGCCTATGTTAAATTGCTTCAAGTTTCAACAATCTAACCTTACTTTAGGCCACCGAACCTGAGTTTTAGCAGTGGTCAAAACCTTGGTTTTTTGCATGTTCTACTGCCAAACCTGTAATTCAAGCCTCAGTTCACTTCTCCAACTTCAAACACATCGTCCTCAACTTCATCAAACACATTTCATCAACATGCAACTTCAATTCATCATTTTTCATGCTTTCATTAACTTTTCTTCATAGACCTAAATATTTGATTTCTATATATTCTTTACATGAAAACTGTGTCTTTCACTTTTCTAACATATCATTTCACTTTTTAAATATGCACAATAATACTTTTTCTCATTTATCAATTTTCTTTAAGTTTTTACCTAAACCTTACTTAATCCATTTGCATGTCCTATTTTCGTTATCAATTCATTGTTTCTAAACATTAGACATCACAACTAACCTGGGTTGAAAGTTCTTCTTGCTTGAAACTTTAGATTCAGCCACTTCCTTTATTTTTCTTTTTCAACTTTTCTCTACTTTACTTCAATTCTTTAAACTTCTCTTCAACCTTTATTGAATTCTCTACAAAGCTTAGTTCTTGGTGTTGGATTAAAATCCTTAGGTTTTCTGAGACTTAGACAATTTAAGAGTATTTCAAATTTTTTGCTAAAAACTTATTTTGGTCGACTGTCTCCACTATTTATAGTAGATATAGCAAACAAGGGTTCGGCAGCCCAAATCTTATTCAGAGGCTGAACTTGACTTTTCAAGTTAGCCCTAGTTGTTTTTCTCTCTAGTTCTCTAACTTTTCCATCTTTTTATTTAAATCCTTCAAATTTATATTTTAGTCTTTAAACTTTTATAACTTAATATTTTAATCTCCAACTTGATTTTCAAATATTCTACGAATATTTCGATCAAAATTTTGAAAACATCGAAAACATATTTGGTGTTACAATATTACTATTCTTACATCTCATGCTTAAATATAACATTTCTTGAAAAAAACTACATTACTTCTATGTATCTATAGCCGCTAGCCAACAATATAAACACTTAAAACCTTACAACGTTATTGCCTTGGTGCAAAGCTATGATATGATTTCAAAAACCATATTATTTTTTAACTAAATAATTTAGGTTGAAAGATTTTCTGAAGAAATATTATGAAGTCTTATTTTGCATATTAACATATGCACACACACACACACACACACACACACACACACACACACACACACATATATATACACACACATTCAACACTTGAAGTAAACCATTGAAATTAATGCTGGGTGATCCAGTGGATTACGTTTCATGTGGTCAAATGGATTAGCATGAATCTGTCGATCTCATGGTCATCAGCCAGTTGAAGAATTTGGTCAATTAATTAGCTGAGCCCACAACCAAATTTTGCCAACTTATAACCAAAAAGAAGTCCAACCAATTCAAGGGAGACAAGGCATGTCGGAGACGCGCATGGCAATTTTCATTTTTTTCTAGACCGCCAAAACGACATGCAAATTAAAATAATAATAAAGAAAAAACATCGACATGCACTTACGCAAACCAGCACGAGACATGTAATTTAAAATTTTAATAATTCTATTACAATTTCAATTCTGTCTATCTAAATATAGCGTTAAAATTTATACAATGCTATAAAAATATTTATACTTTTAAATTTATAGTAAATAAATATTTAATATTTAAAATTCAAATGGAATAATGTATAATTACTTTTTTAATTAAATTTCAAATTTAAATTCATTTATTTTAATAATAAAATATATAGTAAAATATATAAATTTAAAATTTCCCAATAAAAAGTATGTAATAATATTTTTTTTAATAATTTGACAATATAAAATATATTTTTTATTTATTTTAAAGTTATATCTATTTTAATATATTATTTTTTTAATTATTAAAAACTGATATTATTAATTATATGTATATTTTTTAATAAAATATTAAATTTATATTATAAAAAATTATATTTTATATTAAAATAAATAAATTTATATATTTTTATATGAAATTTAATATTACATTTTTTAATGCAATTGGGTTAGATTGAATATCCAACAATACTCTAACAGCAATCCCTTGAAAGGAAAAGAAAAGGAACAAGGTTAAACAAATGTAATGACAAAAGTGCCCCTGGATGCAAATGTGCCCTTAAATGGAAGTTGGAACAGGCTAGAGTCCAAAAACGTAGAACGAAAAGGACGAGTCAAGGGGTTCCCGGGGCCCCATTTGGACCGTCCTCTTTGGTCAAAATATAGTCCAAGTAACTCAGTTATATTCAGGTCCTAGCTGGCAATGAAGTGTGGACGTGGCATATACCATTTGAATTGTTTTTACATATATTTTCCCGTCAAAGGACAAAACTGTCGAGGTCTGTCACAAACATCCAAACTCTTTGGTATTCTCGTAATTTCACTCAATAACAAGGTTTAATATTGAAGATAATTATTATTATATGGGAAATTATTTTATATTATTTTTGCATTGTAACATGGGATTGTGATGAGGCTAAGCAAATGATTAAAGGGTTACTAGTCATGTTTTTTAGGCTTTTAAAGTAGATTTCGTCTGCCTGATCTTCTTATGCATGTCATAATAACATTGTTGCATGATCTTATTCATGCAAATAATCTTTAAAAATGAGCTCTAATTTTAATATATATAATTTTCATTTTACAGATATTTTAATTAATTTATTCATTGGGTAATATATTTTAGTAAAATTAATTAAAATAAAATTGAATACATAGATGTCTATATATTTTGAAATAAATTAAAAAAAAAGAATTTAGTCGAATTTAATTTATTTGATGGTTGAATTAGTTTGATCAATAATTAATAATAATAACTTAAAATATTACCAAATTAAGTTCTTAAGACAAATAAATTTGGAATGAAATTAGTTAAGATTCTTTTTTAAAAACTTAGTAATTTATTTAGTTAAATAAAATTCATTTTAAATATATTGATTTCCATTTAGAGATTAATAAATAAATAAATAAAAGAGATTTAATCATTTGAAATTAAAAAAAAAATTGAAAAATTAAAAGAATATAGATTATAGGAAATTAGACAAATCAAATTATTTTTTTTCTTACTATAGAATTATTTCATGTCGTCTAACTTTCTTTTTTTTTAGTCTTACTACAGATTTATTTCATGCCTACCTTTTCTTTCTTTGTTGTTGTTGTCATTTTTAGTTCTAATTTGAAACTCATTATAATAAATTAAAAATAAATTATTTAAACCAAATAGTAATCAGCCTAGCATGCAGGTCATTAAGTCGACATCTAGCTAGCCTGACAGGCCACTTGCTAAATTATCATAACAGTCGAATGAACTGTCTAAATTGAAATGAATTCATTTGCATCATTAATGACTTCCATCCGTTGTTAATTAAGGAACCCAAATCAAATATGACTAAAGATTTTCATTTATCAATAATTTCTAAAAAGATGAAATTTAAATAAACTATTTTTTATGAAAATAACCTTTTTTTTCAAAAAAGAATATTATTTTAATTATTTTTATTCTTTTTTATATATAAATTTGTTACTATTTAAAGTTATTTAATATTATAATTGAACAACAAAAAAAATAATAGTTATTTTTTTAAAAAAGGCTTTCAATAATATATATTTTTAATTATAAATCATTTTTTAAAAAATAAAAGGAATCTTAATTTTAAATTATTAAAAAGTTTTACTTGAAACAACATCAACAATCAAATTTTAATCTCAAACAAGTTGAAATCGACTTTATTTGAAAAAAAAAATATTATAGTAAATTGTAATTAAATTGATGATAAAATAAAAAATATATATTTATTTTGAGATAGTGAATCAATTCATGATAAAAAGAAAATTAGTTCTTTTATCTTAATGGCATAAATAATTAAATTTCCTTGTTAATTTTTGCAGTCTAAAAAAATAATAAAAATAGAAAAGAATGAAAAAAATCCTATTGGGCGTATATTAATATTATTATAATTATATACATTTATTTAATTGAAAGAAAATTAGAGGCAGAGTTTAAAAGATGTCTGAAGAATAAGAAAAGAACTCTACAGATAATAAAGGTGTAAAATATTCAAAAGAGATGTGATATGATTAGAGACTAGACCACGTGTGTAGTGTCCAGTTGTAATGATGCTAATGCTGGCTACACCCTATCTTTTTTTCTCCTCCTAATCTAACTTTTCCTCTCTGAAATTTTTTGGGGTTTGCAGATATGTCAGTTTTAATGGATTTCATTGGATCCTTCTTCATCCTCTTCTTGTTCTCCTTCTTCTTCTTGTTCTCCTTCTTCTGCTCTCATAGTTTGTGGAGTTTGAACAATTAGTAGCTTTAGATTTGAAGATTTTTAAGGGAAGTCGTGCAAATTTAACAAAGTTGAAAAAGGAAAAGGATTGAAAAGAGAGAAGTGATCAAAGCTTTAAAAAACTGGGTCACAAATGTGGATAACTACCAAAGTACAAAACCCATTTGTCTTAGAGCGATGGTTATAGAGGTGATGATAGTTGTTTAGATGCATATATTGATACCCTTTTGCCTAAATTAGCAATCTTAGTGAGATTTGACTGCTTTGAATACCCACATCAAATCAAGTCTCCAAAAAGAGAGCAAAACAGTACAAGTTAAAAGACCCCCTTGGACCCATTTTCTTTGGTTTTTTTGCCTCCTCCTCCTCCTTTTTCTTGTTTTTGATCCTTGCTTTAGACACTTTGAATCCCTTGTTGTCTCTGTATTCTAGTAGTTAGCAAGTGCATGTATTTATCTTGTTATAATGGCTGATCAGGGTGGGAATATTGTTATAAGAGACTACAGGAAAGGAAATTGGACAGTGAGCGAAACTATGGTGTTGATTGAAGCAAAGAGAATGGATGATGAGAGAAGAATGAAGAGAAGTAGTGATAGCGAAGGACGAAGCAAGCCAGCTGAGCTTAGATGGAAATGGGTTGAGGATTATTGCTGGAGAAAAGGCTGTTTAAGGAGCCAAAACCAGTGCAATGACAAGTGGGATAATCTCATGAGAGATTACAAGAAAGTGAGAGATTATGAAAGGAGAATAGCTGAAAGAGGAGATGGAAATGAAGCATTGTCCTATTGGAAGCTTGAAAAAAATGAGAGAAAAGAGAAAAACTTGCCTAGTAATATGTTGATTCAGGTGTATGAGGCTTTGGTGGAAGTAGTTGAGAGGAGAGGAACTCAAAAAATGGTGACTACTGCTGGTGGGTCAGCTTCCAATCCAAACATAACCTACGTGGTTGAAAGACCAATTACTAGTGTTCATCCTCATCATCCATTGCCTCCTCTTCTGCAGCATCAAGTTTCAGTTCCAATATTGCCGCCCCCTCCACAGTCACCTGCACCACAAGCACAACCACCTCCTCCTCTCCTATACTCTCAGCCGCCATTGCCTGCAGTAGGTACTCTCTCTATCTCTGTCTAAACTACTCCCATCCATAGTTTATATACATGTAACATATGTGCGCATTACCTTATTATTCCTTTCCTTTTGGCTATGTATATATATATATATATGAATATGAAAGTGGGAGTTGATTGATTTCAAGAAATTTGTGAGTAATAATGGAATGGCACGTATAGCATTATAGCAGAATGATTTAATTTTCAGTTAGTATTGATGGGTGGTTGTTTGCAAATTTTCATGTTTAGAGATGTGTGATGGTCTCAGATTCTGATACAAGTGAGCATTCAGACTCACCAGCAAAGAGAAGGAGGAGGAGGAGAAGAGGCAGCAGCAGCGGCAGAGGAGGAGGAAGCAGTGGTGGCAGTGCCAGTGGAAGCACATCATATGAAGTGGGCACAGCAATCTCCAGAAGTGCTTCCATTATTGCAGGAGCAATTCAAGCATGCGAGGAAGGAAAAGAAAGAAGGCACAGAGATCTCTTGAGTTTGCATGAAAGAAGACTGAAGATAGAGGAATCCAAGACTGAGCTGAACAGGCAAGGCATTAATGGTTTGGTGGAATCCATTAACAATCTTGCTAATTCAATCCTTGCTTTGGCTTCCCATAAGCATCATTCAACTCCAAAATAATCATCTTATTATTAATTAATTATCCAACATAATAATTAAAATTAATCCCGTTTTGGTAGTACATAATTGATATATTTATTTTTTCAATTGGTTTTTTTTTTTTTGTAGTATGGTTAGATTTTTATGTGACTCATTCATAAATGATGTTATTGTGCAATGTTTTTATTATATAGATTCACTTCCATAATTATATTTCTTTTTATTGTGTTGATTCATACTCTAAATAGTAGTGGTGATTCCTTTCACTGTTGGGATTGGATAATTAAGGATTTTAATTTAATTTAATTTAATTTATTTTTATCTTAATATTGAAAGTGATTAAATAATAGTTTATAGAAAATATCTCTAGCAGTAACTTTAAAAATAATAAAAATTACCTGAATATCTTAAATCATCTGATAAAATTTTAGAGTTTAATCTATTATTTCAATAATATTTATTAATAACTTTTAATTAAATTAACAAAATGCTTTCTTTCTTCAATGATTTTTTAAATGTTGTTTTTTCCCCAACCACAATCTGTAAATTTCATTTATTTTAAAATATTTTCAATGAAAATTTATGGCGAATATATTTAACATAAAATTATTTTCTATTTTTAAAATTCTAATTATTAAAAAATATTGTGTCAAATAATAGAGTTTAAGGCCCTGCAAAAATAAATTTAATAAAAAAATTATGAAAAAAAAATCATTCAAATATATTATCTATTATACTGTATTTTATAAAATATTTTTTCAGTTTTATTATTATAGCAAATTCAAATAAAATTTTCACCTTCTATTTTTTTATTTATTAATATAGGTATATGATTAGTTAAAACAACAAAATAATAATAATAACTTATACCTAAAATTACTATTTTTTATATTTAACTCACAAATTCAAATTTTAAAATTCAGAATTGAAAAATAAGTAATTTTTCTAAATTTATTTATTTATATATTTTTGGTGCAACCATTCTCTTATACTTATCATTAACAGAGGTTATTGATTATTTAGGAGTTGGGACTTGTAGAGGGTGTTTTTTTTTTATTTTCCTTTTTTTGAAGGCGTAGTGTTGTCAAAACCATTTAAATTTTGATAAAATTTTTAATTTTATATAAATTTTATTCACGCACATGTGGAATTTCAAAAAATTAGCCCATTTAAAGATATTTTATTAACAGATAGAGAAATTACTTACTAAAATTATAGCGATTTTGATATAATCCAATATAAATTGTATTTATGCACTCTCGATGTGAAATCCGGAAGTAGATGTGGAGGGCTTTGAATGAAGGGTGTGGCGTGTACAATCATGTTTGCAACTTGTATGTGAGTTGCATTAAATCCTCCAAATTTGATAGCATGTTTTATCTGAAAACGATCCCACGCGCCTTTTCTTTTTTCCATATCAAATAATTCCATAAAATTTATTTAATATAATATTCAAACTATGAAATTCTGAGTTTTATTTTGAATTAATATTCAATTCCATTCTAACATTTCATTTTATTTAATTAATTTTCAACTTAATTTAAAATTATTTTCATCAAAATTAATGAATTAAGATTTATATTAGGCTTTATTTATTTCACATTCTACGTTTTTATTTATATTTGGACAATAAAAAATTAGACAATAAAAAATACTTTTTTATATAAAAAAATAAATAATAAATTTTTATAAAAGGAAAATATATATTGATATTATGATAATTTTCATAATTTTTTATATATAAATTTAATAAATTTTTTAATTTTTAATATTATAATTAAATAAAAGAAAATAAATTATTTTTGATAAAAAACATTTTTAAATATTAAATTATTTTGAGCAAACAAGAAGAGTTTTAAATTAAAACCTTTTTATTTAATTTCAATAAAAAGTAAATTAAATTAAATATTTCATGCAGTCATTTAATTTTTCAAATAAATGAATAAATTTGAATAAGAAAATTTAATTTCATAAAATCAATTAATTAAACTTTAGTTTTACTCCTCCATTTATTTTAATTTTAAAAAAATATAATTTTTTTTATTTTTTTAAGATTATGTACTTAAAATAATTAAATAGTAAAAATATTTTCTTACGAAATATAAATTATAACTTTTATTTAATTTTTGAAATGGATTAGATTTAAATAAAAAGAAAAGAGAAAAATGCAAAAGGCAAGCAGTGAGTGCGGGGGTGAAAGCACGCGCTGGAGTGGGGGGTGGGGAGGAGGGAGTTGGGGTGGGGTGGGGGGCCAAGGAGGAAAGAAGCAATTCATCACATTTACTCTGAGCAGTACTTCTCAGACTGGTCAAAGGGGACCGGTCAATGATCTCAGAGACAGAGCTGAATGGGTTTAGAATTACGAAAATGCCATTGTTTAAATTTAATTGGAGCCATTATTGGTGGCAGAGAAGAGAGCCTTTCATGTATTCTCCCTGTGACAAAAGTTGGGCCTTGTGTATGTGTATGTTTTTTTTTTTTCTTGCCCTTTATTTCCCACTCAGAGAGAGAGGCCATTATTGGCTAATTTGGTGAATTTTTATTTTTTCTGACAAAAGTTACCCACTTTTTCCCTTCAATAGGGTATCATAGAGTCTGGATATAATGGGCATTTCAGCTTTTTTGGCACTTTTTATGTGCGTAACTGTCCAATTACCCTCCCCTTTCTCATGCCCTAATTTGTACTTCAATTCCCACCCAAATTGCCTTTTTTTTTTGTAAATCAAAATTACTTTAATTTAATTTTTTAATTATTTCGATTTATTTTCTATTTGTTTATAAAAATTTTAATTTATATAAAAATGTTATCCATTAAAATTTTCGATACAAAATATTTTTTTAAAAAAAACCATTTATTTTTAATTAATTATAATATTAAAAATACAATCGACGTAGTATTTTTATTTTGAAATGTCTTTTGTATGGATCAATTGTTTCTATATAAATCTTTTGAAAGTGTATGGATGATGCCCAGATTTTTTTTATGATTGCTATGATGAGATGCATCTTTATCAATTTCTTATAAATGTTCATGATGATTATGAGCATGTGAGAATCAATCTTTTGCATCTGTTGAAAATATATTTTTGAGTTAATTACTAAAAAAACATAACTCTGAGTCTCATATGATAATGTTCTTATCATTGCACCATCTAAAAATAACGCAATAGTCACTTCTAATATTCATGCAAGTTAGTAAAAATAAAAGCCACACTATTAATGTTTATATAAAGTTACAATGCAAGAAGCAACAGGAGCAAGTACAAAGTCATTTTAATGAGTCACCAACGACTATTACTGCTCATACCATTACTTCAGAAAACTCCACCACTGTCTCATTTTCTAAATTTTCTTCTGGAATCCGTAACCTTTATGCAATAGACCTTGATGCTATTATT
>CAOGCB010816884.1:0-12252 GCA_948266635.1 Cnidoscolus chayamansa | reverse complement strand
GACAAACAATGACGCACATTTAGTGTCATCACATATCCACAAATACAACCATTGCAGTCATCTTCTCTTATCATCATCAATATCTAATGAATCTCAATTACATTATGAAATGTCTCAATGTATGATATGGATGCATTCATGTTATGCACCCTTATTAGGTTCCTTCTCGGTATCACCCATCATTTCTTTTCTTTTCATATTTAGGTTGGGTTCCTTCTCGGTATCACCCACCTTTTCTTTTTCTTTTCTTATGGTTGGGTTCCTTCTCGGTATCACCCACAATTTCTTTTTCTTTTCTTTTTCTTTTGGTTGGGTTCCTTCTCGGTATCACCCACCATTCTTTTTCTTTTTCTTTTCTTGGCTAGGTTCCTTCTCGGTATCACCTGCTATTTCTTTTTCTTTTTCTTTTCTTGGCTAGGTTCCTTCTCGGTATCACCTTCCATTTTTTTTTCTTTTTATGGTCGAATTCCTTCTCGATATCACCCGCCATCCCCCTGTGAACATGTCATGCATGATATGCTTTATGTATTCCATGACATCTTATGCACCATCATTTCACACATCTCAATAAGTCATGTGCATATGTCCTACTTTACTAACATGCTCAATAACCAAACATCTCATCAAACACATCAATCAATAATTCACTTCACATTCCACATTCACAAACAATACACACAACATTCAACACATCAATTTCTCATTTCCCTGTATAAAATTTACACTTCTATATCAAATATCACTGTTGGCCCCAAACTACATTTCAATTTGCTCAACAGGTTTTCGAATAATAATAATTTAGAAAATAACATACAAATACTCATTTCACAAATGTCATCATGCACACAGTTGCACAATGATCCCATAACTGACCTTCTATTGCTTTTCCCTTATCGCTTCTAGCACGACCTTGAGGAGCATTTTTGCTTCGTGTACCTATTTCACATTACAATTCTTATCAACATTCATAGTATTTTTCATTCAAAAGTATTAATTAAATATTATGAATCAAAGTCTAATACTATATTCCCAAAACTTGTTTTAAGTCTTATCATTTTTCCAAAATTTCTCTTTAACAGAAGCAAGTCGCGCTCGTGAACCAACAAGTCGCGCTCGCGAATACTTCTCCAAAGTTACTATCTCTCGGTTAACCTAAGTTGCGCTCGTGAAAACCTATGTCGCTCTCGCGACTTTGGCACAAAAGTTTCTGCTTGATTTTTAACCCCTTTCGCGCCCGCAAATTTTTCATGTCACTCCCGCGACTTTAGAAATAAGGTTTTTGTCTAATTTTGGACCCATTTCGCACTCGCGACTTCTAATGTCGTGCTCGCGACTTCAGCACAAAACCTACTATCTGGTTTTCGTCCCTTTTCGCGCCCACGAAGCATAGTCGCGACTTTCATTTTCCAGAGGCAGAAACCTCACTTATTCAACTCTAAATGCTCTGAAATTGTGTACATTTCATAACAACTTAACATTTAAGGTTTCCTTTTAGTTTCAGCTCATATCTAGTTCATTTGGGTCACTTTCTACTTAGCTAAAATCTATTAGCCGATAAAGTACCTTTTTTGCTAATATGTGGTGTTTCTAGTTCATTTCACCAACTATGCAATTTATTTTAAATCTCAAAATTTAACTCAAGTTCATTAACATATAAATAAAGTCCCACTCAAAATCTCAGGTCATTTGGACTCTATTTGAGTACCAAACTCCCCATTTTCACTTCTACAGATTTTCTGCGGAATTTCAGTGTCACTCTTCACTTGCCTAATCTTTTGACAAGTTTAAGATCAGTTTTTGCCAAAGTGCAAAACATGAAACTTAGAGCTATCATCCTAAACTAGCTTCATACCAAATTTCATAATTTTATCTCTCCATTAAGGTTTCCAAATCACTAACAACATCAACTGCCCTGTACTGAAATTCCAGAATCTGGCAGTTTGACCCTTATCTGTTCATACTATATTTTCATGCCTCAAATGATCTAATTTTACAAAGTGATATTCTAGACAATTGTAGCTAACATTCTTAGCTTTCTTTTGGTATATCAAATATAATTTTTAGACTTTATTTGGTCCTTTGAAACAGTGACACAAAGTTTACTGTTCACCCAGACCTAGTTCCAGTTTTCACCCTTTAACCATTTTTCTCACTTCTTTGGTATTTGTTACTTTGATTCAAGTCTAAAAACCATGTTTTAATCTAGATATGATTCTTTCAAAGTTATAGGTTAGATTAAACCCTAACCTAATGTCCACTTCATCAAAAGCATGTAAAACCTTAAACTTAACAATACATAACAACTTCTAACATTTAATCTTCTTCTTCTTCTTCCTCTTCTTCTTCTTTCTCTTTTCCTTCCTTTCTCTTCTTCTCTTTTCTCTTCTCTCCCGTTTACTCTCTTTTGGTTTCTGCTGGTTGTGCTTTTCTTTTTTCTTTTTTCTAAGTCTTTCTTCTATTTAATTTGGGTGCCACCTCATGGCCCCTTTATTTGACTTTTCAACTTTTGACTTTTTCATTTTTTTATTTTATTTTATTTTTATATTATTTTTTTTATAATTTCTTTTCTATTTTCATTTACTTTATTTTCTTATTTCTTTTATCTTTTTTTCTTCATTCATATATTTCTTTTGTTACTTCTTTATTTTAGACACCTAATCTCCTAGGCCCTAAAATCTGTTTATGTCAGTGTGAAGTAAATGCATGAGAATTAAAAGAAGAAGCTGCACTAGTTCTGGGTATAGTAGTTAGAAGTTCTAAAATCTGTATTTGCTATCTGCAATCATTTCTAGTTTTGAGTTTACAATTTCTTCATCTACTGCAAAAACTTCAACATTGTGATCTCCAACTTGTATTTGTTATTTTTTTTCTAGACTTCTTTAATAAGTGTGTTTAGAGCTATATCACTTTCATCATTGGATTGAGTGTTGGCAGTTTTGCTTTTTCCTTTCTTCTTTTTCCTTAGTTCATTGCTGGACTCACTACCACTTTTATCATCATCATCACTGTCATTTCATGGTTTTTTCATTCATAAAAGTATCTCTTATTTCAACTAATTTCTTTGACCAAACAGATAGAGGAATGAAGTGAGTAGTGAAGAAAAGTGTAAGGCACATGGCATGAGGCAACCCTCTAATTGATGTACTTTCGATCATCATCTTGAAGATTAGAAATGGCAAATTAAAGTTAATTTTCTCAACCAAATGCTAGTTTCTTATTTAAGGGTTAAGCAACATTGCATTGTTCAACATATTTGGAGCAATATGGGTAGGTGTGAGGTTTTTTAGAAAGGAGTTTTCATTGAAATTTTTCATTTTGTTAGCATCCTTGAAGCTACCTATTTTTATTCCATGATTTGGAATCATAAACACTTCAATAATTGTCTCTATGCCTACCTTTCTACCTTGTAAGTCCTATGACCCAATTTCACAAAAAAAATATCATTTATCTCTAAAGATCATCATGCTATCATAGAAATTTTAAACCGAATCAGTATACACAAGTCCCTTAAATAACATGAATCTCATCTTTCCCTGAAATTCTACTAATTTATTCAAAATATTTTATCTTAGTTACTTCTTTCAACAAGCATATATCATTTCTTTTATTGAATATTTTGAAAAATTTAAGTAATCTCATCCACAATTACCCAATTATTTACCTATTCAAAACAAATATTAACTCATAAAAAATCTTAAATCAACCTCTTAAAAATAACTCACTTCAAGCTTGAAAATGTAAAAATAATTTAGATTAAAATCAATAAGATTATAAACTAACCATTTTGTACATTTATAATCATGAGTAACTTCAAAATGGTTGATTTAATTACCTCATGAGTCTTCATTCTTTTTTTTCCTTTTCCTTTTTCTTTTTTCTTCTTTTCAACCATTTTGAAACTTCAAACTTCTTTGCTAATTGTTCATCCATCTTCAAAACATATTCTTTTTCCACCATTGAGTCATTTCTTTAGTTTTTGAAGTTTTAAATAAATGTATTTCACTTGACCCATGGAGACAATTAAAAGAACCATAAATTTTTGAAGAAATTTTAAAATTTTGAAGAATTAAATCTCTAGGTGATGGACAAATAAAAATTTAAAAGTAATGAAATTTGTGATTGAGATTTTGCTTTTGAAGTATACATGAACAAATTTAATGAGAAAAATAATATATTTTTAAAGGATGAGATGAAATTTCAAAGAAATGGGAAAATACTTTTCTTTTTAAAAAATATGATAGAAGTGTAAATAAAAATGGAAGTGTATGAGTTTCTTATTTTTAAATGTCAAAGAGATGGTGTAACCTTTAGAAAAGCAAGACTTTTAATGCCTAGAAGAAAATAGGCCTTTGACTTGAATGAAAATATGCAGGAAAATGTAGTGATAAATAAGCTAAATGTTCTAATTTTAGAGTTGATGAAATAAACACAATTAATCTCATTTCATAATATTGTTACTGTTTTTGCAGAAAATCTGAAAATAAATATCAAGTTCTAAAATAGTGGCTCAACATGAATTTCTTTTATTTAATCTTATTCAAATTATTCCATAAAGGTTTATTTTAAGAACCCAGCAACATACATTCATTTATTTTTCTCAAACATCATATTTGCATAAAATATAATCATAAAATAATTTATTTCATCAATTTTCAGCAAACTCGCCTCACTTAAGAAATAATAATATAGTAATCTTGTACAAAATAAAATTTATTTTACATTTTGAGAACTTAGATGTCCGAAAATTTCAACATGCAAGATAAAATAAATCATGAGAGAGTTAGAGGATATTTACCCTTTGGTAAAAGAAGAGTTTCGGTGAACTAGAGCAAACAATAATGAGCTTTTAATTTAAAAGAGAAGACATTCTACTTAAAATATAGCAGCAACAAATATGAGAGAATATGTATGAAAAACCACAAAGAATTTCTAAAGAGAATAGCTCAAGTATTTTTCTTCATAGGTAATCATCAACGGCAGTTGCAAATGGTTGAAAAGTTGAAAACTAGGAATAAAAATGATATTTTTAGATATTTTAATGATCATGGTTACTGGTTTGAGAGAATAAAATGCAGAAATGGGGATATGAGAGAAAGTTGTATGGGTTACAGTTTAGGTGAGAATGAGAGAGGAAATTTTGAATTTTCAAATAAATAAAATTGTCTTTTTCTCCCATTTATTAAATATCATCTGGAAAAAAAGTGTTGAAAGAGTACATAAAGTGGCTGACTTGCTATCACATTTCTTTAAATTCTCTTTGTCATTCAAAATATAGCACTTACATCTAAAAACACGAATGTATGAAATATTAGACTTTCTTACCTCTCCAAAGTTTACATGGTGTCTTTTTCAAAATGACTCTAGTATTAACTATATTTATGATATGACATGAAGTATTTATAGTTTCAACCTAAAATATTTTGATAAGTTATTTTCACTAAGCATAGTCCTATCAATTTTTTACAAAGCTCTATTTTTCCTCTCTACAACTCCATTTTGTTGTGAGTCATTGGAGCAAAAAAAATTATGAAATATTTCATGCAAGGTGCAAAAACTTTTGAAAAAAAAGTTTTCAAATTCTCTACTATGATCACTTCTTAGTGATGTGATGCAATATCATTTCTTTACTATAATCATTATATAAGTGTAAGTATGATAATACGTAACTAGTTTTAACTTTTAAACTTTAGGCTTTTAAGTACTTCAAGTTAAATCGAATGCTAGATATGGGGATCTCATTAAGTGGTAAGACGATCACAAGCCAATACCGATGGAGTATCTCATTATAGTCCCAAAAATCATATAGTTGTTATGCCAAAAGCATATAAACATCACTATTATATCGAAGTATATACAATTGTTATATCAAAACATATATAATATTATATTGAAGCATATAATTGTTATGTTGAAGCATATTTAATTGTGTAGTACTACTATTGGTTTTATAACAAGCCATATTTATATACTAATCTCGATGCCTACCTAAAATCATTAAGGCTAATTTTGCTATTTACCAAACTTTTATGCCTTTAGGTCATAACATTTGCAAGAAAATCATAAAATGTACATTTATACCATATAACACCATTCCATGCATTCATGTATACAACATGCACAATTTAATACAAATTTTAGACCATTTCAAAGTAAAATGCAAAATTTATCACAAATTGCACTTTGCATGCCCAAGCTTGCTAGCACAATTTTTCAAGGATTACCATATTGATTATAACCATTATATATCAATTATAGGTTATTTATGTTAATCATTTTAGTATAAAATATTTAAGAACATTAAACATATGGTCACACATAAAATGGGGCAGCAACATGATAATGGTTTGACACATGTGCAACAATTCGCGTAACCTTGAATTTTTTACTTGATTCCCCAATATTTCAACATTATTTGATATGCCAATAATTTTTACCTAAAATCTAATATAAATATACATCTAAAACAACAACATTCAGCATAATTTAACCATATTTTCATACACATAAAATTACAAACACGACTTAAAACTTCTACACACACCTTGGTGTATTATGTTTACACATACTTTTCATAATTATACTTACTTAGGTTTACTTTCGTTTAGGTTTAGCCATTGTTACCTTAACTTGAATTTTTTTACATATTTATAGACTTCAAATATCACATTTTTAATGCTAGCCATATTCAAAATAAATTATCAAATCCATACAGTCGTGTACACACACACACTTAGGCAACACCTAAACTTAAAATTTATTCATTTCAGCACCTCCTTTCAATTTTAAAGAATATTTAAGATATATTTAGGTCTATTTTGGAATAATAAAAACTTAAAATTCTCCTCTCAAGTCACACTAAATTTAGCCATAAATCAAAACACAAACTAATATTTTTATTTTCAAAATTCTGCATATGTTCAACTTTAGTTCAATTTGAATAAAAACTTTCACCATTAAATTTCATGTTTTAGCCACATATTTACAAATCCTGAGGTATTATTAAACCTCTCAAATCAATTAAATCAAAACCAAATCAATTGAAATATAAAAATATAAATAAAATGAATTATGTGTGTAACCTATACCCAAACAACACCTATCTTAGTTTCAACATCAAAACCTAATTAAAATCAAAACTAAACTTGATTTTCTTACTTTCCCTTATTGTATACTATTCCTTGAAGTTCTAGGAAGGATTTTTGGGTGCTGAAACACTTGAAACTTTTGAAAATTCTTCATTGACCTACTTAATTTTTTATATTTGTACATTGCACCGCCACTTAATCTTTTTGTAATTGACCTACTAATCTTTATTTATATACTATTCAAGTCCTTTTTAGAAAATTATACTTCATCTCTCATGTACAGAAGCATACTTGCCACATGTCTATTTTTCCCTTTTTATGTTGTACCAGATAATTTTAATTGACAATTTTAATAACTATGTAGATAATTTTAAAAAAATTTATCGATCATCAACATATTTTAAATTGCTCATTTCCATTTAAGAATTAAAATTTTAAGTCATAAGCATCTTGGCATTAAGTTAGCACGTCAGTGCAAGCTAGCACATTCCTAGTGCTACTCATCCATGCTTAGCTTTAACTCTAAATATGATTGTAATTGCATTACTAATATTCTAAAGTTATAGAGGTGTTATTAGAGTGTCTTTCTAAAGTGTCATAATTTACATTCAGGTTCAATCTTTCATGATTTGTGTATCAACAATATCAAGAAGAATTATTCATTAAGTGTTTGAATTGACTACAGACACTTGAATAAAATCAAAACAAAGCACAACTACCTTTTGCCGATGATAGATGATATGTTTCATCAATTGACAGGCGCTAATTATTTCTCTAAAGTTGATTATGGTCAGTTTATGACAAATTAAGATTAAGGGAAAGTGATGTAGCGAAGACTACTTTGAGAATCATATATTAATATTACGAGTTCTTAGTGATGCTTTTTGGGTTAATCAATATTCCTGCAATATTTATGGATGGATCTTATGAATAAAGTGTTTAGGCTATTTCATAATTACTTTGTTTATTGTCTTCATTGATAATAATTTAGTGTATTTTAAAATTCTAGAGGAACATACCCTTCATCTAAATAATATATTAAAGACCTTGAGGAAGTATAATTATGTGCAAAGTTTTTTAAGTGTAAGTTCTAGTTGAGAAATATTTATTTATCAGGACATGTAGTATTAGAACAGGATATTAAAGGAGTTCCAAAGAAAGTAAAGATGGTAGTTAATTGGTCTATACCTATTAACCCATAAAAGATGAGCTATTTAGCCTTGGACTTTGAAGAAGCTTTGGACCTGACTGAACCAATATAAAAAAGAGCATAACTTTTACATTGATTGTCCGTTTGAGATCCATAATAGCTCGTCAGAAAGGGAATTTTGAGACAGACATCTTTAAAAAGTGTGACGAAGGCCGTAGGCTGTTGCAGAATTTGAGGCGAAAATATCATTTAGGAGGTTAAATTCAATTAAGATTGTTGCTTTAGGGTTTCTACTACTATATACATGTTTTTTTGCGTTGTTTTTAAGAAATTAATTCTTTTGAAGCACTCAGATATTTTTTTAATAAGAATTCAGCTTTTTGTCTTTCTTTATTTTCTTATTGTCGTTTAAACCAACGTCATTGATTTAAAACTCCTGATGAAGTATAATCTCTCAATTTTTACATACTATCATTTTGCATCACCTACCTCGATAATAAAAATTAGAATTTTTTTGAGATTGATCCATTATTATAGAAAATTTATTCAAAATTTATCTAAATATAATTTCTCGATTTTTACACACTATCATTTTGCGTCACCTACCTAGATAATAAAAATTAGAATCTTTTTGAGATTGATCCATCATTATAGAAAATTTATTCAAGATTTCTCTAAGATTTTCACTCCTATAATTAGGTTGATACATAAGAATTAAAAATTCTTATGTTCATACCAACATGAATAGTTATTTCTAAAATAGGTGACATAAAAACAACATGAAAATGTAGTGTCAACGAAGATAACTAAAACAATTCACAAAAGCATAATAAAATCATTAAATTCATTTATCAAAGTTAAAATTCACAATATCTATGATATTAATAAATTAATATTTTTCAATCAAAATATTATAATGTAAAATTTAAAATAAAATAGAAAATTTTACTAAAATATCTAAAAAGTTATGACAAAGACATGGACAAAATTTACTTTTGATTAAGCAGATTCAATAAATTTAATTTTAATTTAAAAAATGGTTTTTTACTAATAGGATTTTTTTTTATTTGGATCGAAACTACAAAGCTAATATATGATATAATATTTTAACTTTTAATTAAATTGAATATATATAAATTAAATATAAGATATGCACAAAATTATTGCGGAAATGAAGGGAGAGTGACAGCGACACGCCACGGTGAAATTGAAGAGCTTAGACGGGGCATCACGTGACAATTGAAGGTCAGGTCTAAATAGATCAGGCCACCCTTTATTGTGTCGGCAAGACTTTTGTTATGCTTTTCATGGCACACATTCAATAAAACGTTTTCTTTAAAACAACTTTATTATATATTTTATTTTTCACTTTTTACTGCTAAAGCACTTATTAATATAATTTATTTATTAATTTATTATTTTTTTTAATATTAAATGGTATCATAAAAATAAATTATTTTATTTCAAAATGGTTTGTTTAAAAAATATTTTTATATTATAAATTATCTTATGGACTAATTATTATATAAATATCCTTTCATTTCTGTCCATTTTTTTTTCATGTAATCATTTCTGTCCATTTTACTGATGTTATTACCCAGAACAAAATAAAGACAAAGCGAAATTCTTAATTGAGAGCTTATTGTTCCAACTAAGTCCTACAAATTCAAAACCATACCACGAGTAAATTAATCACAAGCAAGAGGAAAGACCTGTATTATGAATATTTGATCTTGTATATCTGGTAATTGCTGGAAGAACATTCACTAATCAAGAACCTTCACTGTGATTATATCTCAAGCATAATCACGTTTCTCCTACATATCCAGAAAAAGTATATTTGTAATCATCCCCTTCTGCAAAATCAATACTAGGATCCTTTCCCTCCCTTATTTCCCACCTAACTCTCTCTATTCTCTCAAGAATTCCCTCGACTGCTAAATCGAATGCATCTTCAAAGGTCTTCATTCTAGACCTGGGGTCTGCATATATAATCCTTGGAATGAGCTTTATAACCTCCTCTCTCAGTGCCAATACTCTGTCCTGTGGTATTCCAAGTAATGTCTCGTTTATGCCAGCTTTCCAATCTTTAACATCTCTCACAGGTATATATACAGAATATTTACTATAATTCTTTGGTAAATGCCACTTATATTGCGCATAGGCAGTGCCTGGATGAAAGAAAACTGGAATGCACCCTGCCAAAATTGAATCAAATATGGACCTCCTTGTGTATGAATCTCCTGTAGGCTGCAAGCAATAAACTGAATTCTGAAACAATCTCATCACGTTCACTGGATTATCACAATTAATAGCACCATTAACACCATAATCACACTCTAACAACTTGCACAAGTTCTTTGAAGCTAGGCATTCCTCAATAATCTTTCCGCGAACAGACTCTTGAAGATCAGGCCTTGGAGCACCAGCAAAAGAAAACAAGTATGGCCTTTTTTGTCTTCTCATCTTATCTTGCCATTGAAGCACCTCACTGTCTTTTGAGGGATGAAAACAAGTTGGATATGGTATAGCATAATCATTGTTCCAAGAACTAGACTCGATTGCCAACATTGACATGTTATTAGATTCTGGCAAGAACCTCAACCTGCTACCCCAATCAGATTCATTATCACTTTGCCTTCTAAAATCCCAAGCAATCCTCCCTGCGACCAAGAAATGGTCTCTACCCAACATTATCTTCCATTCAGGCATTTCAACAAGCCACTTGAGTAGATCAGAAGCAGATTGATCTCTAACTGATGTTTTAACACCCCAAAGATATCTGCTAACATCAAGACCCGCATAAAATGGCACATAAATAGCTGATGCAAGGGAAGAATCATTAGTCAAGCATTTGTATTTCTTCATTCTGTAGTGGAAAATGACTTCTAACAAGAATTGATTAGTAGAATACCAACTCCTGTTTAACAAAATTCCTTGAGAATCTTCTACTTCATGACCCAAAGCATAATTAACCAAGTAAGGACACATATTATGCTCTGTCCCTCTGGTGATGGACTCACAATTCTCAAGCAATTCTTGGTTGAATCTGCCAGGAAGACGATGAATATAAATGTATCGACCCAAACAAGAATCCTCAACATAATCAGCTTTCATGGGCCTAATGGAGGTTTCATTGAGATCTTCAGGGACCTGGGCGGCTTTGGATTTGTGGGTGGAGTTTGAATTTTCATAATTACTAACAAACGGAGTGACCCTTTCTTGGGTTCCAGTTAGAACTGAATAATCAAAGCAAAACAATACAAAGCAGAAAACAAAAGAGACAAGAACCACCAACCAGAGTTGATTATTGCAGCGATTTCTGGTAATCGGCATCTCCATCTTTCTCTTGATAGGCCCTCCAAAAATAAGAAGAGTGAAATGCTAGTTTTCTTGCATCAATGAGACACAATTCGGGACTAGTAAAGTGAAAGAGAAGGCAGGAATCTCAATTTTCCGGAGAAGGGTCGAGAAAAAGAGCATTAAAGCTAGTGTTGTAATTTGGGGTGATTGATTAGAGATTTGTATTTGGATTCGTGCCTAACTTTGATTTGAGGGGGCAAATGTTCGTGGCGTTGTTGGGCGATTGAAGACAAACACATTAATATTGGGGACAGTGTCTCTTTTGATTCTCACACCAAATTCAGGGTTGTGAAAAAGAGAACGAACGGAACAACGATTTCCAGTGGACAGTAAATATATTAATATTAATATTTAAATTTATACATTTAATAAAAAAATAAAAATGAATTTAATTTACATTAAAATTAAATATGAATTAAAAGAGGTCCACTAATACCCTGAAAGATAAAAAAAAAGGTGTGAAATTTATTAATCAAATTATAAAAATATATATTTAGTATATTCTTTACATCTTCAAGCTTCAATAATAATTTCACTTTAATAATATTACAACAACAAACCATAGTCCCAAATAAATTTGGGATTGACCGTATAGATCCTTTAATAAATAAGGTCACAATTAATATCAACAATCACACGCCTTAGACTCCTTCC
>CAOGCB010816676.1:0-19126 GCA_948266635.1 Cnidoscolus chayamansa | reverse complement strand
TATCAGAAAACAACGGATACCATTGACATTACAGCAACAAAGAAGCTTAAGAAAACAAAGGTGCAAAAAAGATTCTCTCTAAAGATTTGATGATACCAACCTTTTGCTCATCAGAAAGAGAATCTGCTGAAAAATATTGTTCCCCTGAAATAAGGCCATATAGTTCATAGATGTTGTTGAAAACAACACCAACATTTCTTGAATCTTCAGGATAATAGACATAAAGCTTCCCGCCCAGAGCACAAGTCTTTGCATGCTCTACAAGAGCATCCCACATTCTGTTTGACATGCCAGACCCAAGAATCTACACCCAACAGATTGAAAGATCAGGAGGTAAGCACATTACCTAACTTCTTAATTCGAGAAGCAAGACACTTACATTTCGTAATTTTTGGGAATCCCTAACAAAAAGACGTAAGAAATCTTCAACTGTAAATATTCCATGATTATTTAGCTTTTTATGGAAGGAACCATCTTTGCCAATTTTCTCCAACCTCCATACTTCATCATTCAATGCAGGTGGATAGTGTTTCTTGTAGACTGTTAATGGATAAAAATATGAATTCAATCTTCCTAAAGGTATAAAAATAACATAAAAATAATGCACGGCAAGCACTTACGTTCCCCTCTGTGATCTTTAACAGTGAAAGCTTCTGTCTTTGCCTCACGAATCCGTATGCCCTCACAATATCCAGAGGCAACCTTCAAGCCAAGCCTAAACTTCCTGCTCCTTATCCAGCTTGAGTTGTCTGTAAAAGTGAGTTCCCCTAGAGTTCCTACACCTTCCTTGAGGGTCACTTGTAGATCCCCAGTCAATAATGGTCTCTTTCCTTCACGCTCTTTTACAACATGGCTTTCAAATTCTTCTAGGTTCCAGTCTTCATCATCTTCATTGTTGAAATCACCTTCAAGCACAACAACATCTAATTTTACAGAGGCTTCAGGGCCAGAAGTTACAACAAGACCAGTATTAGCATCAAGCAGCACAGTGTGGATTGCAGCACCCTGCTCCCCCTCCACTTTTCCTCCAGTGAAAAGAGGAAGAGACAGCCTGGACCTAAATTGTAACTGCAGGTTTCTTCCATCTGGACCTTCTATACGTTTTGGGGAAGACCTGAAATCAAAAGACATACCACCTTTATCAAGTAACCCATATCTTTAGCTGCAGAAGAGAAAGCATTAAAGTGACAAGCAAGATGATTGAAGAATAAATAATCGTCATAAAAAAATACTTGAAGGAGAAATACATTCAGTGTTATACTATATCCAAAATATCAAACATAGATCATATCAATAAAATAATTCTAATTAAAATACCACTTCCTCATTTCATCCACTTCATATGCATTCAGATGATAAAGATATAGAATTAGAAAACATAAATGAGTTTTGGATATATTCATATCAATGAAATACTTCTAATTAAAAGACCACTTCCTCAATTTCATCTGCTTCATATGCATTCAGGAGATAAAACTTTTGAATTAGAAAACATAAAAGAGGTATCCAATCCAAATTATCCCATAAATATGCAAACATCAGCTAAAAGAACTACATCAAGAGCACAACAATGAAAATACCAAAAAGATTCTGCACTAGTTCTTTCACTGTTTCTCACTGCTATCATCGTCCTCACAAATGTTATCATCCTAATTCCTAAGGCCTGAAGCTTGTTCATTTAGTAAATCTAGATTAAAGAAGAACTTGGTCTGACTATATGAGCCTTCTAATGCCAAAAAAATCATTGCTGGAAACTAGATCTGAGAACTCAACCATGATTCTACAATAATGTTATTCATGAGAAACCTTGGTTATTATTTTCGCAAGTGGCCAGAGCTCTTAAAAGCAAACATATATGAGAAAACGAGCAAACATATTCCACATACACTCATAAATGAGCAACTCATATATGAAAAAATGAACTTTAACTGAGAAGTTCTTATACCTTCCACTGATTCTTGGAGGGCCCAACTTTGCTAAAGCACGTTCCACTTCCTCACTTACCTGTTTGGCATAAATTGCAATAACAACATAAAAATATAAATGAGAAATTAAATGAGTTAATATATAAATGCATATAAAGAAGCCAAGAAAGGGAAATGGTTTATTTAATATGTTCTTTTAGACAAAAAATTAAAAATTTCTACAAGCAATTATATTGACATGCCATTAGCCTATTCTCTTCCTTTCTCTGACCATTATTTACATGCCAACCACTGCATTTGCTATTGACATTGTTAACTTTTAGATGGACTTATGCACACCCATAAAACAAATGCTTCTCATTTTGAGTCAGCTCTATGTCTATGGTTCAAATTGTTACACACAACGATACAGGTGCATAATCAAATTTGACGAGTACAAGGGTGGGAGAACAAACGCTTCTTATTTTGGAGTCAGCTCTATGTCTACAGTTTAAATTGTTAAAGACAATGACACAGGTGCATAATCAAAATTGACAAGTACACAGGTGGGAGAACAGGATTTTAAATAAAAAAATCAGAATTGTAACTGGAAGCTTTTGCAGTCACAGAATCATATTAAACTAGAATGCATTGATTGTCACTACCGTGAAATTTATCACAAAATTAGCAAAATTAATCGAAAATCTATAGATATGCGCAATATACCAACAAAAAAAAATCATGAATTGTTTGCTTGGGAAGAGTGTAGTGGCACTCAGAAAAGGGAGAAGGGTAAACCACAAAGAGTAAACCAGGTTGTACAGTTGAAACTTGAAAGCTGTTCTATCATGGGATAGTTGATCTTTCACAGGACTTCAATCTCATCCCTAAGCATCTGCTCCTTTTTGCAGCTCCACAAAGTGAGAATTCTCACTTTATAAATATGGTTGTAACCTCACATCATAAAAAGGAAGCTGACAGAAACATTCAATCTTTAGTACCTAATATGAACAGACGCCTAAGACAATGGATGTATTGCATTTCAGCTTAATTGAGATTCCTTTTACCCAGTGACAGATTCCGAGGAATGTGACTTGTGCTAATAATCTATTCCAACTACCATTGTTTCAAGGCCAAATGACCCAGATCCTAAACTCAGACATTAATATCCCAAATTTTTCACATAGCTTTGCAGAAATACAGCCCTGTACAATTCATCTCTTATCATTTCATATAGAAAAATGGTAGAGAAGCAAAGTGAAATCTTACAACTCTACGAAGAATAGGTTCCAAAGATGAGCAGAGCTTTTGCAGACTGTCCACCTTAAGAGCTTCTACAATAACACTGCATGATGCACATCAAATTGCATTAAAATAGGACTCCACAGTAATATAGTTTAATCTGATAACTTGCATAATACCGATTTCCACAATCAACTATTGCAAAGAATAATAATCATGTCTTTAAACTAAAGCAAGACAATCGAGTAATTTTAGCCTTTAAAGAAGAGGAGAAAAGGCAAGAAGCTAAAAGAAACAAACAAAGCATATAAAATAAAAACCTCATCTCATAGATCTAAAATAGTAAATTAATCGTTTGAAGAACACTGACAAATAACAACTTTCTGGAGATAAATTGCACTGCTAATAGTAATGAGGGAAGCATAACTCTTTGACTAAGAAGCTACAACACATAACTATGCTTTCTTTAACTTCTGAACTACAAATCGTACAAAAATTTGAAACACTTTCAATATGACTGCACTGTTTGTTGCATCTGTGATAGGAACTATGAAATATTCATCTTTCATGCTTTCTTTAATATCAGAAAAGTAAAACAGGAATAACAAAGGGAAGCAAAGCAAGAGACCTTAGCCACCTCGGCCACGAGGCCAAGACAGACTGGAAAGGGTAAAGATACAATCAACCTGACAAATTAAGTACTTTGTGTTGACAATAAGAATCCAACAACATTCTTTTTTTCATCAGATCACCCAGTAAGTCTAACCTTACAAGGTAAAGGCTAGAATGCAATACTTCTATAGCTTCTAGGCACTTGGAAATTATGCAAGGCAATATAGTATAGTCTTGCCAATTCTGCATGAAAATAAATAACTAAATAGAACAATAAATATAATGTCCCGTAAATCACTTGTTGAGCATCCCAAATAAACTGTAACATGACGAGTATCAATTAATGCTTTCAGGAATCAGACACTAAACAACTGGCAAATAAATCCAATAACTCAATATACAGAATACACTAGAACGACAAGTTTGAGCTTATCAAGGAGTGCAAACAGCTATCATCAACGATGGCATAAGTCAATAAACGAGGAAAAAAAAAAGAAACCATTTCTCACACTATCAAAGGCTGATTCCATTCAAGTTGAAGAAAAGAGAACTAAACAAGCAGCAAAATGAGAGAGTCAACGCAATGCAAAATAACACAACTAAATTACCCAGTTGTCCACTGATATCTACGACACCTTTAAACCATAATTCCCAAAATTGCAGGAGAAATTAACAATAACAACAAAGTAAATAACTAACAATTCACATAACAACTAAAAACTTCACTAATTTACCTAGCTAAAGCAGGTCGCTTTCGCTCAGGTTGCTGTTCTTCTCCACCTTCTAAAGCCCTCTTACCTCTAGCCATACTATTATTCCTTTCCATATACCTGGTATGCATTTTCGCCCAATCAAAGGAACCCTAGCTTCCCAGATCTGCAAAACAACCAAAACACACTATTTCACTCCCTGAACTATCAAACACTATACTCTCATTACAGATCTAAAGAACATCATAAATTCAACTCAACGCCCTTCATATAAACATCCCACCAAAACTATAATCCTTCTTCGAACACCAGCAAGTAAAAACTACATCTTCTAAATAAAATAATAAAGAGAGAGCGAGAGAGAGATAGAAACGCAACCTTCTCTTCGATTAACAAGAAAACAGTTAAAATCGTTTAAATTTCTCGCCGCTAAACGAATTTAACCAAAATAGCAATAAAGCGAGGGAAACACGAGAGAAAGTTCGATGAGAAAGAGAGAGAGAGACAGAGATAATTGAGAACAGCTGAAAGCGTCTCCTCGTGGTTTTTGTTTGGTGGTCTTTAGATATTTCTTTTTTCTTTTCATTAAAAAAGAAATTCTATTTAGGTCTACTCTGGCGACTCTTGCTTAGCAGAAGAAGAGAGAATGATCACGTACTTTGTGGTTTAGGATTGTCTCCTCCCGAATGCGAAGTCAATGATGACTTTTGTTTATTTGCTAGTGGTGGATGGGATTGTGATGGCGACCACCGTGGATTTTTATTATGATCCATAAAATGTACGGTTCGATTTAATCAAACATTGAATTCAATTAAAATTAATTTTAAGATATAATTAAACACTCCAGTTTAAGTTGATTCTGACAGTTTTGACTTATTTCAACCTAATGTTATAGCCGCCTAATTACCAAAAGCCCATTACGGAAGTGTACTGAAGAGGAAGAGGAAAGGCAGAGGCCCAGCAAATTGTAATTGCATTTGCAAGAAAATTTTCCACGTCAACAGCACTGTTAACAAAATAATTTGCAAGAACAATTTTCAATTAATCCCGTAATTATTTTATATTTATAATTAGCAATATATTTTAATAAATTTATCACTTATTTTTAAAATCAAAAGATTTATTAAATTTTAATTTAAATCTCAAAAAATTCTTTTATTATTTTCAATTACAACTTTTTTAAAAGCATGATATAACATGATCATACGATATATTTTCGTATATTAAATATGATATGATATGTACACGTAGCATATATGTATTAAATATGACTTTGAATATCACGTCATTTTTTTAATAAAAATATAAATGAAAACGGTAAATGAACTTTTTAAAATTTTAAATTAAAATTCAATAGATTTTAAAAAATAAATTTAAATTAAATAATTTAAATTTTAAGTAATCATCAATGAAAATTAATTACTATACTGAAATTAGATCTTATTGTTACTTCTATCTTATTAAAATAATAATGAAAATTGAACTTAATGAAAATTAATTTTAAGGTTTTAATTCATTTTTCTTCATTTTCTATCAATAAAAATTTTACAAATATGTCTATAATATAGTGAAAGGAGTTTAATACTGTACATATTTGAAATACTAAATAATTAAATTTGAAAATATATTTTTTTTGTAACACTTGGTATCTCTCCAACCTTGGAATCTTAATTTTCGAACGAATATTCATAGAATATACAGAAACCAGATTGAAATTGTGACTAAGGATTGAAATGGAAATTTAAATGTCTTAAAGATATTAAAAATAATTTTGAGGAAAAAAAGGACAAAACTAAAAACTTTCCAAGAGACAGACCGAAATCCTGATTCTTCCACCGAAATTGGTTCGCTAGCCCAGTATAAGGGTAAAGGGTGGCTGCGTGAGTAAGAGAATTTACTGTAACAGCCCAGTTGTACTAAACCGCTACCAGCATTAGAATTGTGACCACCCGGATATGACTGAAATCCTAACAAGCCTGTGTATCATCATACATCATAATTTTTCGCTTTTCTTTCCTAACGTTTCATTTTATTATATTATCATTCATTATACATTTGTTCATTCAATTTCATTTATTCTTACTACTGCATACATACATTATACATATATATTTTATTATATTCATATCATGCATCCAGTACATAACTATCATAGCACAAGGAATTATATGAAAGAATATAAATTATTCATCACTTAGTGACCATACAATTTTATACCGAGTCACCCATAGTTATGTTACTCTTATTATGTATTATGTTACATTTCATAAGATAGGGTAGCAACAGCTATTACACACTCAATCTAGATCCATCTTTCAGAGTTATCATCTTAACTTTGTGAAAAATGGGTAAAGGGAGAGGGGATAGGTGTAAAAGAGGTGTGAGTTATTTTGAAATAGTTTCATAAGTAGACACAAAAAATTCATACATAAAATCATTCACTTTCATACTTGTGTAATGCATCATAGACAAATAATTCACAAAACTTTGCAAATAAGGTGAATATATTCCCATAAACTTCAGTGCCCAGTTGCCGAGACAACTCCTTAGGAATTCATTAATATTAAACTCAGGCAGCCGAAGCATACCCTCGAGAGCAGCCGGAGCATACCCTCATACTAACATTTACCATTAAGTATAGTTCCAAAAAGCAACTTTTAGTTATTTTGTCGTACAATATACTAGTGCCAAGTAGCTCCTTTTGGCCAACTTAGTCACTCATACATTACTTTTCACTTCTGTCAATTCATTATATCATTGAAGTCTATGGTTCATCTAGTAATTACTGAGTCATACATATCGCATAATATATATGCAGTACAATATTTATCGTGAAATTAATGCAACATCCTAGCATTATGATGCATGCCCATGCTATAAAATCATTCGGTGTCATACATTTAAAAGCATTTAGAATCTACTCACTGGAAAATTGTGTCTTCACAATAATTCAATCTACGGTTGCCTCTGATTTCCTGAGTCTAGTCCTACATTGATAGACTTTTTATTAGAGACAATACATATATACACACACTCTTTTTGTACTCTAAAACTCATTCTCACACTTCCCCCTGCATTATTACTTTACTTATGAGTTATTGTTCAATTACCTTAAGTATTATAATTGGAAACCGAGTGATATTCTTCACTATCTTATGATTTTCGACCTATTTTCCTACTTAGTCAAGTGATGCTTTGATTGCACCCCTCAGTACTGAATCATAACTTTATACCGAGTGATACTCTTTAAGTACTATTTGGTACTATCTTACCTTACTTAGCTGCATGGATGCCTCGGTTACATCTATCAGCTACCGAGTTATCTCATTGACTTAATCAACCAATGTCTCATATTCCTTTCATTCTTTATCCTTTATCGATTTGGGGAAAAAGTCTCGGTAGCACTTCTCAGCTACCTTCATATTCCCTCTTTCTGAATCATTTTGTTGACCAAGTTAACTAAATGTCTCGACTACATCATTTACTTTTTCATTATTCATTTATCTACTCTTTTATTCCTTTTCGAGTCATAAAATGCCTAGATTTTACCCTTCGGTCGTATATACAACTTGACCTTAAAGCTAGTTTCACAGTGACTGGATTATCATGCTGATGACCAAAAACTAGGCTTTGCTTAGAAGGTAAAAATATGCTTTTTGGTGTTTCCAGTCCATCCAGACCATTTTCATGCATATTTTTACTTGGAAACACCTTAAACGACATCATTCAACATTATCTAGCCTTAATAACATCATTTAGACACGTACATTGCATTTTAACATCATCTTTCATCATTTTTCTACATTTCCATCAAACACTCAAACCTACTATCAAAACACACATGCAATGATTGATTTGGTATTTGCTAACTTCAACTCATGCATTACAACTCCTTTTATCAACTAAGAACATGCATACATCCATTTTCATCAATGATCGAGTTCTAATCCAAAACTTGAAATTTTCATCTATATTGTCTCTAACCTTCATGCATGTTGTAATTTACACCTATCTATCTCCAAACAAGTTAGAATGAGGCTAACTAACTTGTTTTGAAGGTGATTGGTGAAGGAAAGCTTGATTTCCTCAAGTCCCCCGTCGGTGTTCTTGCTCAACTTCCAATCTTTTGTTTCTCTTGCTTTACTTAGTGATTCCTCAATCTTGTAACACTCTTTAACAAAATCTTGGGTGTCTTAAACTATTTGGAGGATTTCTAGGCACAATAGATAGGCTGGAAAATGGTTTCGGTGAGAAACCATTTCTACCGCGGCCATTTCCCTTTTATAGGGAGATGGCTCGACATTTGGTTTGGCTGTCAAGCCATTAGTTCGATTCCAAACCTACTTATGTCGAAATTTCCATTTTGACCCTTTCCATTAATCTTATTTTCCATTTCTATCCTTTTTCATCTTTTAACATTTCATCTTTTATCATATACATTTTAATTCTTATTACATTTTCTTTGGCAAATTTACCCTTATTCACTTTTTTAATCTAATTTATGAATATTTTGAGAATATTCCATTCTAGAAATACAAATTCTGATAATGAAAAAGTGTCGAGTGTTATATTTACCATTCAAATTCTCTCTAGATGAGCTCCGCAACCTATTGTGATTTTTGAATAAGTTTTGAGGAAAAATCATCAATTTCTAAAGGCTTTTGACAAAAGATTTGAGATCCTTAAAAGTGTGGATATTTCACAATGAGATGTTAGCATTTTTTTGGAAGTTTGAATCCTTCCTTGAATCACATCTTTAAAGAGTTAGATTTCTAACTAAAATTATGTGTTAATGTTTAATGAGGGGTTTAAGTACATGCATGCAAAAAAAGTAAGGTTTTTAAGTGATGTGGGTTAAGGGTTGATAAATGCAAGGATTTTGGTATTTTGAAGCTAGATGAATGTTATGGACAATTGTAAGTGTTGGCCAAGTGAGGCAACATCCTACCTAAATTCCTTCAAACCATGGTGCTTAGGCTGCTACATTATAAGGAATTAGAGTTGTGCTTTTGCTAAACTTTTGGCAAGTGGTAAGCTCTTGATTCTACAATTGGTATTAGAGCCAAGGTCATGGGTTCAAATCCTAGTAGATACTAGGGGGAGGATTATTGGCCAAGTGGAGATAGCATCATGCCTAGAGGTGAGTTTTGGATGACCCATCAACTTTCTCCATGTGATATGATGTTATCTATATGATATTACATATGACATGTCATGATCTATGGGGCTATAGTAAGTCCAAGATGGCTAAAAAGAGGCCTTGACACAATGCGCCCTATTTTAAGTTGAAGTCTTACGGAGTTGATGAACTAGCCATGCACTATTAGATATATGTTAAGTGGAAGTCCTACAGAGCTTCCAAGCAAGTCATGCATTATTAGATTTAGGGAAGTCACTAGTGACAAAAACTACATTATGTGAAATGTTTAACATTTGATGCATTTATATGCATGAAATTATATTATTTTTATAAATGTTTTTTTGTATATGCTCAATAGGCTACTTCTCGTAGCTTATCTCATTCCTCATTTCTTAGTTTTATAAGATATTAGGTGTAACATTTCAAACTATGTAATTTGAGATAGACTACAATATGTAAATTTATTATGTATAAATAAAATAGTACATGTTTAATATGTGTTTTGATTTGTTAAGTGCAATTTAGTTAAATTATAGTATGATAGTAATTAAAACTCTAATTGGAAATCTTAATACACATTTAAGAATGGAAGATGAGTTAAAGGTATAATAGGGTTCAGTCAAGGTCATGTAAGATGGTGAATCTTGGTCAAGCTATGGGGAGACATAGGAAACCGAGAGTGCTAACCAAGGTCATGAAGTCTTGATTTTAAGCAAGGCATGATAAGAAGGGAGGAGAAAGCCATATCTCGGCTTGGACATTAGAATATGGTGAGAGAGAGAGAGGAAGAAGGAAGTCATGACTCAGTATAAGCTATGGTAAGAAATGGTGAAGCTTCGGTTTAAAAGGGGATCATGAAATCATGACACGGTAAGGAAGGACAGAAGTCGAGATAGGGAGGAAAAGGATAACCATGTTTTGGTTATGGATATGGCTAGATGAGTGTGATACATGGAAGTCTCCATTGGGACAATGTGAAGTATGGTTAAGTGAGTTTTAGTGGAATTTAAACATGGACATTAAATATAAACCCAAGATGAAAATGTGCCAATTCATCTTGATCTTCCATTTGTCACAAAGGAGAAGATTAGTGGCAATATCATTTAATTTAAGAGTTTCACATGTCCTAAGTAAGTGATTAGTGGCAAGTACAAGGGATACAATGGCTTAAGCTTCCACTACTTCCTGTTTCGGTGAGAAAAAGATTGTCTGAGATTTTGTGAATTTCTCTCAAATTTTTGGAAACCCATAATACAACTTCATCTTAAGCAAAGTTGGTGGAGAACCCATCTTGTGTTTAAAGGAAGCTAGGAAGGGTTAAAAGGAAGCTGTGAAAGGGAAAGGAGTCACGGTTCAAAGGCTATGTCAAGGGTTTGCCATGATACAGGAGGATGAAAAGGAAGAAAAGGGAAAGAAAGGAGAAAGCTTATGAAACAGGTTAGATGCTATAAATGTTAAGAAATATTAAGGTTTGGTACTAATAAATTCATTGTATGATGTTAGAGTTATTGTTTTGTGTTTGGTGTTGAGAATGGGATATGTTTTATAATAATAAATTTGGTGATAAAAGGGATTCTTCCTAAATGTTAAATTACTGTGAAAACTTGTAAATGAGTTGTTAGTTATTAGGTAAAAGATTTAATGATATTTGATAATAGTTGGGAGTGATGTACTGAATAAAAGATGTTAAGTAAAACTTGGTAATTAAAACTAGAATAGTGTTCAAAGTTTCTGTGAACATGGCTTGATTTAGTTTTAATATGGGACTATTGCATGAGTTTTTAATAGATATGAGGTAGACTAAATTATTAGAAAATAAGTAAGGAAAAGTTATTGTAATCCTAAAAATAAGTGTTGAATGATGTTATTTGCTTTGAATAAATTGACATAATAAAAGAACATATGCATGGAAGTCGTTGTGAAAAGAAAATGGATTATATGTAGAATGATTTATTGAAACACCTAAAGAAAAATGGAACATGATGAATAAGGAACTAAATTGTGATGAATATACATGTATTTCAAATATTTGGCATGATATGAGCCCTAGTAATTTTGATATAGGATGCGATGTTAGCTTAGGGTATGACATATCATAGGGACCTGCCAATACTACCATATGTTATTTGGATATTTAGAGTTACAAAGAGGTACCATACATGGACAGGCCCAGTGCGCCCTCCACTATATGATTAGCTTTGGCCTACCGGATTGGCACATGGTGCCTATATGTATATACTCAGCTTCAGCCTATCTGGATATTCCTTTATATGGCAATCAATCCTACTAAATACGGGCCTAAATGCTAAATTTTAAATGTTAAAATATTAAAATGTGACTAGTATAATATATGATTGTTATATCATGATTTGGAATAAAAGAATAAAGGGGCACAAATTGAAATATTTATATGATAAGTTAAATTGAAAAGATATATGAGAATGGACAGTTTTGAATATGTGATATAAGTTAAAGTTGTGAAAATGTGATTTAGATCATGTAATCTAGAAATTATTTTTATTTGTTTAAATTGATAAAAATGCTTTCAATATATGAAATATTATTAATGCATGATATAAATTTGTGTTTCTAATAATATGATATTCTAGTAGTATATTTGTTATATATCTACTAAGCATAAGCTCAGTATGTTGGTTTTTACCACACATAGGTAATGAGTAGCAGGGATAGGACTTTAGATTGAAGATTTGTGGAGAAAAGAAGATCATCATAACTAGTCTGTACTCAATGTGTCGATATTTGATATTTCGGCATGTACACATTATAATAAATAAATCGAGTTATAAACTTTATTAGTTAATCAATAATAGGTGGGTTTTTAATATAAGTAGAAATTCTTTTTAATGTAAATAAAGTAATCGAAATTTTATTTACGGTTTTAATATATTGTGATGAATTAATATGATTTATTTAATCACATGCATAATTAAGTATATAATGGCACACTCTATCCGGGCTCTTCACAGTTTGGGTAAAGGGTGTTACATTTAGTGGTATCAAAGTAAATATTTATGTGGTTCTAGGCTATAAGTTAGGAAAAGATAGATGCATATATAAAGGACAGGAATAATGTACATGCCAAAAGAGTCAAGTTATAATGTGATTCTAATACAAATCAATATTTGAATATAGATATGGTGTCTAACTCACAAAGAGTGGTTAACGAGGAAGTAGGGAGCTATTCTCCTTTATCAATAGAGTCTGAAGATGCTCATGCTGCCTCTAGAAATGAAAGGGATGAACAGGATATGTTCTTTCAGCGCATGGCTGAGATGCTACGGAGGATTGTAGGGATTGTGCCATAGGCATCGGTTTTGCCAATACCAGTGCAGATCCTTAGCAGACCCCCAATTGAGAAGTTTCATAAGTATGGAGCACTGAGTTCAAAGGGAAGATATCTGATGATCCATCTGTAATAGAATATTAGTTAGATGGCATTGAGAGAGTACTGCAGTAGTTACAGTGCTCTTCCTCATATAAGTTTATTTGTGTTGTTTCTTTATTGTAAAAAGAGGCTTATCAACGGTGGATCACAGTGAATAGTTGATGCCTCCAGAACATCGTACATGGGAGAACTTTGTTGTAGAATTATGGATGAAGTATGTTGGAGATATGCACATAGAGGAAAGGAGGAGGAAATTTCTTTATCTCCAACAGGGAAGATCCACGGTCAGCGAGTACGAGAGGAATTTTGTTAGACTTAGTAGGTATACGAGGGAGTTAATACCTGCAGAAGATATTAGATGCAGCAGATTTGAGCAAGGTCTAAATAATAAGATTAAGATGTATGTGGCTGCTTAGTTTATCAAGGATTTCTCTACTTTAGTGAAGGCAACTCTAAGTATAGAGTAAATTATAGCTAATGAGAATTGTAGAAGACAGAGGGGATAATAGAAGTGGAATCAGGGATAAGTAAATGCTCCCCCAAACTAACAGGAAGAGATTCAGAACCCCACAACAAACAGGGCAGAATCAACTGCAAAAACAGATTTAGAGTCTTGGACATTGCTACTTTAGTTGTCAATACTGTAGGAGTGGGTCAAGGTTCACGACCTCTACTCATATATGAGCACTGTGGTAGACAACATGTAGGGATATGCCAAAGGTTGACAGATGCGTGTTATTTATGTGGGTCTATATAGCATTTGAAAAGAGATTGTCCAAGAGGGCAAGCTTTATAAGCACCATAGCAGGAGCAATTTGTTCCTCAAGAAGGTAGAGGTAGAGGCAGAGGTAAAGGTAGAGGCCAAGGGGACATAAGAGTAGCTAGTCAAAGGATTATAGGAGCCTTTGAGACAGTGCATAGGTCGGATACTAGGGCACCTGTCTAGACTTATGCAATAAGGGCTAAAGAGGATCAGGACACACCAGACGTGATAGTTGGTACGCTTATGATTTTTTATAATAAAGTACATGCATTGATAGATCTTGGTTCTGCACACTCATATATGTGTGTGTTTGATAAGAGTAGGGAAAGACTACATGTATATACTCTAGACTAGGGAATACTAGTGACTAATCCTTTAGGACACAGTATAGTTATGAATGGAATTTATAGAGACCATCCGAGAGAGATACACGGGCATATTTTTCTTAGAGACTTGATAGAATTGCCTTTTAGGGAATTTGATTTGATATTAGGAATGGACTGGTTATGTAGACATTAAACAATAGTCGATTGTAGATGGAAGAGGATGACACTTAAGACTTCAGTAGATGATGATGTGGTATTTAAGGATAAAGAATAGATCTTTTGGCTAATGTGATATCAGCTACTACAGCAAGACGAATGATAAAAAAGGGATGCATGGCTTACTTGGCATGTGTATTTGAGTCCAAGAAGGTAAACTCACATATACATAGTGTACCCATTATCTGTGATTTTGTAGATGTATTCCCTGATGAATTACCGAGAGTGCCACCAAATAGAGAAGTTGAATTTTCCATTGAAGTTATGTCAGGTATAGCTCTGATATCTATAGCTCCCTATAGAATGGCACCTATAGAGTTGAGAGAATTAAAGACTCAATTGCAGGAGCTGATAGATTAGAGTTTTATTCGACCCTTGATGGGGTGCACCGGTGTTGTTTGTAAAGAAGAAGGATGGTACCTAACAGTTGTGCATTGATTACTGACAGTTGACACTACAAGAAAAGTAAAAAACAATGATAAAATTTATCGATGAAATTATAGAAAAAATTATGGGTAAAAGAGATTACCGATAGTTTACCACCATTTAAAGTACCAACATTTAAATTACAGACCATTTACCGACGAAATGTAATAGCTATATTTTTACTTTTCTTATAATGTGAATAAGGTGACTATCAAGAATAGATATCCTTTGCTACATATTGAAGATTTGTTTGATCAGTTAAAGGGAGCCATTGTGTTCTCTAAGATTGACATGAGATCTGAATATCATCAATTGAGAGTTAAAGATATCGATGTGTGTAAAACTACTTTCTAGACTAGGTATGAGCGTTATGAATTTTTGGTTATGCTATTTGGGCTACCTAATGCACCAGCAGCCTTTATGGATTTGATGAACTGCATTTTCCATCCATACTTGGACCATTTTGTAGTGGACCCAAAGAAGATAGAAGCAATAGTAGAGTGGAAATCACTTGATAATGTTACAGAGATTCATAGTTTTTAGGATTAGTTGGATACTACAAACGGTTTGTAAAGGGGTTTTCACTTATTGTTGCTCCACTAACTAGATTGTTGCAGAAGAATGTGAAATTTGAATGAACAGAGGAGAGTTAGAAGAGTTTTGATAAGTTGAAATTTTTTCTTACAAAAGCCCCAATTATTACATAGCCAATATCAGGGAAGGATTTTATAATCTACAATGATGCTTCCTACATTGGATTGGGTTGTGTACTTATGCAAGATAGAAATTAGTTGCATATGAGTCCAGACAATTAAAAGTACATGAGAAGAATTATTCGACGCATGATCTGGAGCTTGCAGCTATTGTTTTTGCATTGAAAATATGGAGACACTATCTGTATGGTGAAAAGTGCTACATTTATACTGATCATAAGAGTTTAAAGTACTTGCCCTACATTTATATTGATCATAAGAGTTTGAAGTATTTGCCCACTTAAAAGAAATTGAACTTGAGGTAGAGAAGATGGATGGAGTTGATAAAATATTTTAATTGCATTATAGATTACCATCTGAGTAAAGAAAATGTGGTAGCAAATGCACTGAGTAGGAAGACGTTGGTTGCTTTGAGAGCTATAAATGTTCGATTGGCTTTAGATGGAGATGGTGCAATTGTAGCATAATTAATGGTTCATCCCTAGTTTTTGCAGCAAATTAAAGATTCATAGAAGAATGATCAAGAAATACTTTCATGAGTTGAATTGTTAAAAGAGGGGATCAGCACAATATGTAATTAAAGATGATGGATGCTTGTATTATAAAGACAGGATATATGTACCTCACACTGGTGATCTGAGAAATAGCACACTTACATAGGCATACAGTAGTCCGTATGCTATGCATCCTGCTAGCATGAAGATGTATTATGATTTGAAGGGAATATTGGAGGCAAGGGATGAAAAGAGAAATAGTAGAATTTGTTTCTAAATGCCTGACATGTTAATAAGTGAAAGCGCAACATCAGGTACCTCTAGGTTGTTACATCCTATAGCTATACTTGAGGGAAAATGGGATAAGATTACGATGGATTTTGGGATAGGGCTATCGCTTACACCAAAGAAACATGTTGCTATCTGGGTCATTGTAGATAGATTGACGAAGTAAGCACATTTCTTACTAGTCTGGACTAGCTATACACTTGAAAGGTTAATTGAATTATATATACAAGAAATAGTCTGACTACATGGTGTACCAAAGTCTATTGTGTCTGACAGGGACCCGAGATTTACATCGCAATTTTGGAAAAAAGTTGCATGAGGCGTTGGGAACTAAATTGAATTTCAGTACTGCATTTCATCCATAAATAGATGGTCAGTCTAAAAGGGTGATACATGTACTAAGAGATATGTTACAAAGTTGTGCCATTGATTTTGAAGGTAATTGGAAGAAGTACTTGCCTTTAATAGAATTTGCTTATAATAACAATTATCAGGCTAGTATTAAGTTGGCAATGTATGAAGCTCTTTATCGTAGGAGATGTAGAACTCCCCTCAATTGGGTTGAAATGGGTTAAAGCAGACTTATGGGATCATATCTAGTGAGACAGATGAAGGAAAAAGTAAAGGTCATTAGATAAAGATTGAAAACAGCAAATGATAAACAAAAATCATATGCAGATTTGAAGTGAAAGGATATTGAATATGCAATTGGTGATATAGCATTTTTTAAAGTTTCTCCTTAGAAGAAGATTATCAGATTTGGTAAAAGAGGGTAAACTTAGACCAAGGTTTATTGGCCTATATGAGATCATAGAACGTATTGGACCATTAACCTATAGACTTGACTTACCAACTGAGTTTGGACAAGATCCATAACGTTTTTCATATGTCTATGCATAGAAGATATAGATTAGAACCTTCACATATTATTCCATTGGAGGAAGTAGATGTTTAATCATATTTGACCTATGAAGAGGAACCAATTCAAATTTTAGCAATAGAGGTCAAAGAGTTGAGAAATAAGAAAGTCCCACTGGTGAAAATTTTGTGAAGAAATCATAAGTCTGAAGAAGCAACATGGGAGAGTGAGAAAGTAATGAAACAATAGTACCCTCAATTATCTTAACAATGATAAAATTTTGGGGCGAAATTTTCTTAAGAAACGGAGAATTGTAACATCCCAAACTATATAATTTTAAGATAGACTACAATATGTAAATTTATTATGTATAAATGAAATAGTAGATGTTTAGTATGTGTTTTGATTTGTTAAGTGCAATTTAATTAAATTATAATATGATAGTAATTAAAACTCTAATTGAAAATCTTAATATACATTGAAGAATGGAAGATGAATTAAAGGTATAATAGGGTTCGATCATGGTCATGTAAGATGGAGAATCTCAGTCTAGCTATAGGGGAGACATGGTGAAACCGAGAGATGCCAACCGAGGTCATGAAGTCTCGATTTTATGCTTGGCGAGATAGGAAGGGAGGAGAAAGCCATATCTCAGCTTGGACATTAGAATATGGAGAGAGAGAGAGAGAGGGAGAAGGAAGTCATGACTCGGTATAAGCTATAGCGAGAAATGGTGAAGCTTCGATTTAAAAGGGGATCATGAAATCATGACATGGTAAGGAAGGAAGGAAGGCGAGAGAGAGAGGAAAAGGATGACCATGTTTTGCTCATGGATGTGGTGAGAGGAGTGTGATATATGAAAGTCTTAGTTGGGAGAATGTGAAGTATGGTTAAGTGAGTTTTAGTGGAATTTAAACATGGACATTAAATATAAACCCTAGATGAAAAGGCGTCAATTCATATTGATCTTCCATCTGTCACAAAAAAGAAGATTAGTGGCAATAGCATTTAATATAAAAGTTTCACATGTCCTAAGCAAGTGATTAAGTGGCAGGTATAAGGGATAAAAGGGCTTAAGCTTCCACTACTTCCTGTTTTGGCGAGAAAAAGATTGTTTGAGCTTTTGTGAATTTTTCTCAAATTTATGAAAACCCAAAATACAACTTCATTTTAAGCAAAGTTGGTAGAGAACCCATCTTGAGTTTAAAATAAGCTAGGAAGGATTAAAAGGAAGTTGTGAAAGGGAAAGAAATCACAGTTCAAAGGCTTTGTCAATGGTTTACCGTGATACAGGAGGAAGTAAAGGAAGAAAAGGGAAAGAAAGAGAAAATCTTGTGAAGCGAGTTAGGTAATATAAATTTTAAGAAATATTAAGGTTTGGCACTAATAAATTCACTATATGATATTAGAGTCATTGTTTGGTGTTGAAAATGAGATTTGTTTGATATTAATAAATTTGGTGATAAAAGGGATTCTTCCTAAATGTTGAATTACATTGAGAACTTGTAAATGAGTTGTTAGCTATTAGTAAATGATTTAATGATATATTTGATAATAGTTGGGAGCGATGTTCTGAATAAAAGATATTAAGTAAAACTTGGTAATTGAAACTGGAATAATGTCCAAAGTTTCTGTGAACATGGCTTGATTTAGTTTTAATATGGGACTATTGCATGAGTTTTTAATGAATATGAGGTAGACTAAATTATTAAGAAATAAGTAAGGAAAAGTTACTGTAATTCTAAAAATAAGTGTTGAATGATATTATTCGTGCTTTGAATAAATAGGCACAATAAAAGAACATATGCATGGAAGTCTTTGTGAAAATAAAATGGACTATATGTAGAATGAGTTATTGAAACCCCTAAAGAAAAATGGAATATAATGAATGAGGAACTAAATGGTGATGAATATGCATGTAATTCATATATTTGGCATGATAAGAATAATTGTAATATTTATAATGATATGGCCTAGTAATTTTGATATGGCATATGGGGTTAGTTTAAGGGTATGACATATTATAG
>CAOGCB010816304.1:0-10228 GCA_948266635.1 Cnidoscolus chayamansa | reverse complement strand
AGTAGAACAGATGTTTATAATCAAAACTGGTCTGGACCGAAACAGGGAGATCATATGGTTCCTATGCTGATCCCATCGAACCATTTGATGGAAATCAGTTTGGACTGAACTAGCCGACAAGCCTAGAGCCCACAAACTCGTAGGTACCCACTTCAAGTTCCTCCTCCCATTAAAAGAAATAATAATAATAAAATAACATAAAACTAAAAACAAATATCTACTTTATGCAATCCTTGATCTATTGACATCAATTTCTACCCAGCGAGAGAAGGGAAGGCAGAGAAAATCAACGGTTTAACAAGTCACACCTGCATTCACACTTTGGACGAAATAAAGAACAATAACACCAGCCTCAACAAATAAATACAGAACCGGATTCAGGATCAAATGAAATAATCAGCATTTGCAGACTCGAACAAAAAACAACAATCCAAGAGAAGACTTCAAATGGTCCTACAACCTCAGGAAAGAAGGATCATACACTAAAATTACAAAGAATATTAAAGGAACAGGGAAAAATATTATTAAAAGAATATCAACCAAGTCATTTCAGCATATTCACAGCCTAATTTACAGAGGAATAACCTGCCTTATGAACTCCCATGAGACCTGACCGATGAAATGGATTGAGCAGAGACAGAGGCCGTCGGGCTGTTAAGTTCCCGATCTCCATCAATAGCTTTTGGTTTTCCACTTAATTTTTCCATTGCTTCTTGACAAATGTCATTAAACCAGTCATCTTCTGGCAGTAAACTGAAAATAAATAGATAAAATACTTCAGTTTCAAAAATGCAAGCTACGTTAATCACTTAGCTGTACAAATGGAAGGCAAAACAAACATTAACTATTCTGCTGCCATTAAATGCGGGATTAGTTACCACCACCACCAACTAAAAAGGATAAATGAGGAGGAACTGAGGCACGTGCCACTTGAGAGTTGAGAGTAGGATTCTCTAAACTAAATTCCTTTTCTTACATTACCATAAATCTCATAGAGTAGAGCTATTTCCATAGCCAAATCCACAGATCTCCCAAATCTTCCTGTTAAGATTCTGATTGCAGAATCATAATTAAAGACTTTCATCCATGGTTTTAAATCGCAGTTGCAGCCGCGTTTGCGACAACAGTCGCGGGTAACAAAAACAAGCCTGTAACGATCATATGTTATTCTATATTATGATAATTATTAATTTACTTGGTTATTGAAATTAATATTTTAACTAAGTTTAACCTTACAACATCTGAGATTATAAATAAACCAAGTTATTCGTAAGCTACTTGAGGCTCAACTCCCTAGAAGTTTAGCTTGGCTCGATTCCTTTTCTAAATGAGCCAAACTCAAGCTTAATTTTTATGCTCATTTAGTAAATAACCAAACTTGAACTTGTAGATATTCGGCTCTTTAAAACTCGAAAGTTCGTTTATTTATAAGTTCGTGAGCTAGCTTGTGAATATTTTTGTTTAACTAAAATTATTTAGTATTAAACTTGTTATTTTAAATAAAAATCATTCGTTGTAAATAAGACAAGTTTCTTGAGAGCTATTCGAAATTTAGTTCGACAAATGCCTGATAAGAGCTCTAACTCATTTGTTAAATGACTCGCTTGAGCCTATTGGTATTTGGCTTGAGCCGAAATGAGTCGAGCTTAACTCTCGGGCTCGAAAAAGTATCGAGGACCCAAACTTGAGCCTCTAAAGCTTAGGCATGTATAATATGTGAAAGGATACTTCAACATGAACTTGTAGGTTTACACCTAAACAGTGTTAGTAGATCGTGACTTTTCATATAAAAAACTGGATGCTGCTGCTACTTTTTCATATCTTCCAATCATTAATAAATTCAAACCTTAATAACATTTAATTAGAAGCATCCATATAAGTAAGCTACAAGTATAGGGAACTTAATTAAGAAGTTCAATAAATAGTATTTTCTGTTATGATGAGTAAGCTAAAAGTATCCATAAATTTTGTGTGGGTATTTGGTATAATACATATTTGTATCGTGCTTTGTGTGCATACTTTTATCTTACACAGTACTTTGTATTATAAAAAAAAAAATATGTTGCATTAGTGATGACCGTTGTCATAGCATTACCACAATAATATCTGATGCTCTTTTTTGGCTGTCTTTTGAAAATATAATATCTAAGTATATTAAATGAGATTTCAGTAGCATATTTTCATCCTTTATAACGATTTGAATAACGATAGTTAAAAGTGCATTCAAATCATAACCCAACAAAGGAACTACTTTACCTGTCTGGATCCATTCCTGTAGCAGAAAATGCTGCCACAGCTTTAGAAATGATCTCATTGACCACTCGATGCAAATTCCTCGACAAGTATCGTCCTTGGGAAGCAAAGCACATCACAAACTTCATATCCAAATAAAACTGCAGTGGAAAAGCAATGCTGCATGTTAACAACGCACTACACCAACATAAAACAGAGGAAAAGAAGCCAGATTTACACACCTGTTGAAGACCAAGAGGACCCAAGGGCCTTGGACCTTCTTCAATATCATCCCAAAAGCTTTGATCTTCTGAAAGCCACAATATAACTGTTTCTGTAAGCCTCATCAATAGCAATGTAGCAAATCTTTCCCTTCCTACAAACATATCTGCTGCTAAGCTAGCCATTCGGTTCAGTTTTACATAAAGTTCCTGCATTGTAACATAACAAGAGGAACAATAAGAACTTGAAATATGTTGTAGCTGATGCAATACAGCAAGAAAACAATTAAGCATGGTTCATTCTCCTTAAATTCAGAAAATAGTTGATCATCCAAAAGTACTCACAGGTCACAAGCCTTTTCCTCGGCCAGTACAAGTTTCAGTCTCATATTTTCACATGCCAAATCCAACCCAATAGTAAACTTAACCGATTTACAATTTCTTTAAATCCGGGTGTTCCAAAAAACAGGCTCCCATTAATATGAATCTAGAATTTTCTCAACCGAACAATTTAACTGGTCAGTTATATGATGCAGGAAAGCCAATGTGGCAGGGCAGGTTTTGGCATTCCCATTTTCTTCCAATTAAGCATCAGGAGGGGCAGGTATCCTTGCATTGGTTTTTATAATTTATACATTACTAAAAATCTTATTTTCAACATATTATAATCAAATACTGCAGCAAATATGTTAAAAATTTTGCATGCTATTAATTAATAATTGAGAAAAGAAGAACAAGAAGAAGTAAACAAATTATACATTCTCAGAAAAATATAACAAAACAAACTTATTTCAGAAAATAATTTTTATATATTTATATAAGTTCAAAATTATTAAGGCATAATTTTTTTTTTCCGAAATTAGTGGAAAACTGAGGCAAAGTAGGCATTTTCCATTGGGTTTGACTTGGTATGCGGTTTTCTCACTGGAAGAGGGTTAAATTACCATCAATAAATAAAAAGTTACAGAACTAATTTAGAAAAAAGCTTTTTCCATACAGCAAAACTAACATATTTAACTCTTCCGCCAAATTTGAGGCCATAAAGAACCCTTATACTTCTAATAAAAGATATAAATTATATAGATCACTATCTACATGCCCAGTGTGTGATGCATTAACACACACAAACATGAAATGTAGTAAACCAAGTGTCAAATATAAGTTCATGCATAAAGTCATGGGAACCAACATGAAATCAATAGAAAATTATTCTATTTCAGTATCTTGATCTAATAAATTTTTAAATTGTCTTCAAATTGATAACATCATATGAAACTCGAGCACAGCATATTTTAAATTGACATAAATCAACTGGAAAAAAAATAATTAAAAAATCATGATAACTGGCATACCAATAAATGCAACATGCAAGTCCTCTCACACACCAAAGGAAAAGATTTACCTGGAATATTGGTGATGGAAACCATTCCACCTCATCTGCACTTCCATCCATGTTTATGTACATTTCTGCACTAAGATGACTGTCACCATCTTCTGTAAAAATGAGATCAAGTGCATGCTGACGACAGAAAGTATCTTTTAATCTATCAACTGAACTGACAAGCCGCTTCCTCCATTCCCGCTGCTCAGGATGGCGATTTTGCCTATCTGCAGGTCTCCTGCGGGGATCATCCTTGTAATTAGATTGGTGCACAGGAGAGAGCTTCATGGCTGCCCGTGGGAGTAGTTCATCAGCCAACAATGATGCATTGGCAAGCAATGCAATCTGCTGGTCTTCAGTTTCGGCCATCCGTACAATTTTATTGCCTGAACCCTCAAAATTTGCTTCTTCTTCTATTGAGCCTGGTAATGCTTTTATTAGCATGTTCACATATGAATTAAACACTTGAAACAAACCTTCCAGTGATTGACTTCCCAGCTGCATGCTTAAAAGTGGCCCAACATCCTCAAAAAAGTCCTAAGACCAGATGAAACAATGTCATAAAATGAAGGGATTAAATGATTCAAAAACATACATTCCAGGAAGAAACATCAAAAATAATCAGTGATTCCAATTAGCACAAGGAACATATGCACCACTGATCAAGTAAAGCAATAATAATTCAAAGAAATTGAGAGATGCAATAAGTTGGTGAAGCAGCTCCACTAAATTGAAAGATTAAATTCAAGTGAATAATCCAGCAGCATCCATATAGGGAAGAATTTTCCGTATGAGGAACAAAAAATTATCAAGGTCAAAAGAACATGGCACCAATCAAGCAGCAATGAAACAATTAGCAAAAACAAAACTTATAGCTAAGTTTACACAAACATCTCACTTTTTCTTGTCAATTAAAAAAAGCAACATGCAAGATAAATATTTACCTGACCAAAGTTTCAAACCGTAAGAAGGAACAGAATTCAGGTTTAAGGTTTCAAAAAACAATTTAATAAATTGCAGAAACTATCAGTGACTAAGAAAAAGTAAAGGAGAAAACAATCTCACAGTTATATAATCCAGCACTTGAAACACATTTACCATTTCTTCAAGAAAGAATGAAATACCTAACAATTAAGCACAATTGACAATAAGGGGGACAAGGAGGGAGAATAAAAAGTTACAATTCATTAGAAAAAATGTGGGAAAGATTGTTCACCTGGACCATCAAATTGAACCGATGGGCACTACTTGTAAGTTTATGCTGAAATGTGGCTGTATTACCAAGAGATGCAACAGAAGACCTGCCAGACTGTCTTGGAGGGTAAGTAAGTAGCCAATCATCAGCAGCAGCCAAAGCAGCAGTGCTCTCTTCAATTCGTTTAAGATTTGCATTTAATGCTTGTTCAACACTAGGCCTAAATAGTTTTAAGAGCACAGGACAAAGTGCCAAGCCACGAGCTTCCAACAAAGAACAATGACCTAAAGCTATTTGAACACACTCCGCAGCAGCTCTCAAACCTCCAGCAGCAGCGGAGGATGTTAATGCATGTCTTTTAACAAGAACAGCAAAGGCTTCAGTTTGCTCTGTAGCCCACATTACAAGCTCAGAAGTATAAGCTGGTTCCTTGCCAAAAATAGACAAGGAATCACTAGCAGCTTGAGCTATAGCAGAGAACACTAACTGTGAAAGTGCAGCAGTATACGCCCCTCCATATGAGGTGCTTGATGGACGAAGACTTTGCATGTTATACTGATACCTCTGGTAATGTGCATTGAGTAGTAAATTATGAGCACGAGGACCATCCCCCAGCATTTTAAGTGCCGATATAGCTGCACGAAGCTCACTTCCACGGGTAGAAGGTTGACAAGCAGCTTCAGCAAGTTGATCAGCTAACTTTTGCCGACGCTCCATAAGAGCTGTCTCCAACAACCCAAGTACATCAGGACTTAATGCTTTTGTTTCTTTTGCTTCAGATACTACATGTTCTCCTTCATCAAGGGCTAATAAAGCTTCATCCACTCTTCGTTCAGCTAACAGAACATCAAGGAGATCAGGGAATTCAACAGACCATTTCTCCAAGTCAGAAGGTTCCCGATGTTCAGTATTTAGTAAACCATTTAAGGAGGCTTCTGAAGCTTTGGTAGACGTTGAATCAATATGAACACCCTCTGCTAAACTGTGAATTAAAGTAGCCTGAGTAGAAAGCAGATTTCGGATGGATGAAAGCTCCCCCTCTAAATCTGATATCTCTTTCGAAGTGCTTTAAGCAAGAAATAAAGATCTTTCAAATTCCAAAATAACCAATGAACAAGATTTTAAAAGAATGAAAAAAAGTGTTCTACAGCCTGAACATCTAGACTGATTCACTTGGCATTTGGTTCACATGGAGTGGGGCACGCAGGGAGCAATCTGAGATTCCAGTATTTCTTTTACACAGGAATCTCACATTACAAATAATCCCACATTTTAATCAGGGACTATAATTACTGAATTTATTTGGTCCACAGAATACTTCTTGCCTGTCAAAATGGCATTGCCAAGAAAGTAATTTGCAGGGTATCAAACTACCAAGTATGCATTACTATTGGGTTGATGTATAACGTTCATGTGTTTTTTCATTTTGCAATCATGAAAATATTTAGATATAAACTTAAATTTAACATTTTCTATTTAGAATAACAATTCACTTTGGACTACTTTAACAAAGATGAATTCTTGACAACAATGAAGGCATTATATTTATACCCTTATAAAAAGGCATATGACAAACAAATGCAAATTTTCATATTTTTCTCAAATGTAGCCAACATTATCTAAGATCACTGGTAGGATACATGAACATTAGAGTTTGTAGCGATTTTGGCAGGTAATGCTCAGTTTCTCTCAGTAGTCACTATGGTTTGTGGCTTATTGATAATGGCATAGCAATGTAGCATACTTTGCTAATTTTTTACACTGATTGAGAATTAAAAAAAAATAGCGATTTTCTCTATAATTAAAACATTGATATATAAAGAATTGTTAGGAACTTCAAGAGATGAAATGCAAAAATGGGAAAATAAGAAGATAGGGAATAAACGCTATAAACAACAATAGATGGGGAAGATAGAGCTTGGAAGACCAAGCATGAAGGAAAATAGGAAAATTATAATCCTTGTTAAATTACTTCTCGGATGAAGATGATAAATGATGTTAGCACTCAAACGCACTGGGTTGGACACTTGGACAAGGGCAGCAAGAAACATTCTAGAAAGATATGGATGAACTCATAAAGTGGATATAAAATTACAAAAAAACTTTCATTCCAAGTGATCTAAATGAGCATGGAGAAGTAAAAGAAAGAATAACAGAGAGCACATGAAGTTTAAAGTTCTAGACCAGAAAGACCAAAGAAAAACCATTTGAGAGTTTTGGCTGTGATCTAGTACTAGGAAACAACTGCTGTGTTATAAAAAAAAAAAAAAAAAAAAAAAAAAAAAAAAAAGAAAGAACCACCTAATTACCATTAAAAGTGGGAAAATAATAGTCAAATCCATTCCAAAACGAAAGTCATAAGAACAACTAATAAGCTTATACAAGAACTAAAGGACATGAGAGGTGCTTGCTGCTCAACATAAGCTGGTGGTCTTCGATATGAATATTGAAAATAAGAACTTAAGAAGAATATCTTTGTCAAAGAACCTCATACCAAGTACAAGGTGTGGAATTTAGAAGGCAGAAAAAAAAAAGTGAAACACATAAGTGACCTGTTAAAGCATGAAAATGTAATTTTTTTTTTGGACTTTCTTGGCCTTGTCCAAATAATAATCTTTAAGGTGTTGAGAAAAAAAGGTTTAATTATTAATGATAATAAGAGAATTTTCATTTCAATCATCATAAAGTTGGGGCATGATTGTGAATATGATTTTTCTCCCATTTCAACCTTTTGGCAATGTGAGGTTCCCCTCCTTTAGCTTGGGAGTCAAATTTTACCAGGCAATGACGATATTCATGTCTCTTTTTTTTTTTTCTCAACATTATTTGCTCACAAATTTTTGACAAAAATATGTGAGCAAATGAATTTCATGTTAATGCTTAAAATATGTCTCCATATACTTGATACCAAAACATAAGGAAGTGGATAAATACAACAAAATGCAACAAACAGAAAGTATAGCTGCATGGCAAATGTATTTAACAGATATATAAACTACAAAGCCTTCATTTTTAAATTTTAGATTAATTTTAAATGAATGTTGCACATTTGCCATTGAAATGAGATGGAATAATGATTGCCACTGCCAAAATAATCCACTAAGAACTTACCGAATGAAAGCTGCATAGTTTGCATAGACACTCTTGCGCATTTCTTCAGCAGATGCTCTCTTCAAATCCAAAAGATATGAGCATAATTGCCTTATTTCCTGTAACCAGAAGCAAAACTTTACCATAATTTGCAATGACTTAATCCCAGATACAAAGAAAGTTCAAAATAAATCACCCATAAGCAACAAAATTACAGCAAATTGATATGAAGAATTTAATCAAATAAGAGACAAAACATATTGACCTTGTCGTTGAGAGAACATTTTGACTGAACATAAGAATTGGCATCAAACTTATCAGACTTGAATACAAGTAAACCTTCTTCAAGCTTCATTCCATTCTCCTTCACCGGTGTCCCTCTGGAGCGACCAGATTTAACTGAAGCCATAGAATTTCTTCTTCTAACAACAAAATCAGATCAACTCCTTTGAATTTGTAATTTTGACTTCAACAGAGATCCAATCCTAAGCAGCTCAAGGAGAGATTGCGAACAGAAAAATGGTTTCCTTTCAGAGAGGAGAGGAGAGGAGAGAGAGAGAGAGAGACTGGCTTATTCCCTTTCTCCTCTCTATCCACAAAATATATTTTTTCCTCCTCTTTATCAAAAATCTTGAAAAGTGTCACTCATCATTTATGGAACAGCAACTCATATCTTGCAATTAAACTTCAATCTGGTAAAAAAGTTAAGAAAAAAAAAATTCTATTACAAAATGTAACAACCGAGGCATGAAAAAAACAATTGTTTCAACCATTGACTCAATAGACCAAAAAATTGTGACCAATATACACAAATCTCCTAAAGATTTGTTGTATCTTCAATAGATTTAACCATATGTTGCGAATATAAAAGATTCTATATCTGTATCATTTTTTTTTTTGCATCTGCAGGACTTTTTTAAGAAAAATGAAGAGGTTTAGTTGGTGTCTTAAATGTGTGAATTATAGAAGTAAAATGACACAAAAAAAAAGACTCTCTTAGCTTGTTATTTTTTCCCACAGAATTGCAAACCTGGTAGAATCTTTTTATTGGCAAAAATAAAATAAAATAAAAAGGCAAAATTGAAAGGCAAATCAAATTTTTAATGAGGTTGAATGAGCAACAGTAGCCTACTTAAACCATTATAGCCTAGCAAATGCTCTGGAAAATCAACAAAAAAATATAACAGTACAGACACTTAGAGAGTGTTTGGTTTAGCTTTTTCATAGAGTTCATAGCTGATAAGCTCCTAAACCGTTAAATGTATCTGTTAGTGAACTCTTTAAATATGGAGTTGACAGCATATTGGTACTCTATCAACTCTACTTTTAGAGCTTTTTCTCATCAGCTGATAACTAATAAGACTATTTTTTTAATTAGACCATATTATCCCTTATCAATTATGAAATTTTTGCCTTCAAAATATTTTTATATGTGAATAAATTTTTTATACTTATAAAATTAATAAATATAAAAATCAGTACAACAACAACAACAACAACAAAGCCTTAGTCCCAAACAAGTTGGGGTCGACTGTATGAATCCTCTAACAAATAAGCCCTCAGATAATATCCCAATCACACGCCTTAGACTCCTTCCATTACTCGGATTTTACGCCTCCATTCAAGTCTATTACTAACTAAATCCGCATCAGTATTTAAGGCTCGTAAGTCTCTGTCTATTACTACCTTCCAAACTGTCCTAGGTCTACCTCGACCTTTCTTAGCCCCATCAACCATCAGGTTCTCCCCCTTGCGGACCGCCGCATTGGGGGGTCTCTGTAAAACATGCCCAAACCATCTAAGTCTTCCTTCTCTCACCTTATTACCAACCTCCGCTACCTGTACTTTCTGCCGAATATGCTCATTCTTAATTTTATCCAATTTAGTATGGCCACACATCCATCTTAACTTTCTCATTTTTGCCACGCTCATCTTATGAATATGTTGCCCTGTAGGTGCCCAACACTTACTACCATATAGCATCGCTGGTCGAACAACAGTCCTATAGAATTTACCTTTCACCTTCAATGGTATTTTCTTGTTGCATAAGACTCCTGATGCTCCCTTCCACTTCATCCACCCTACTTGTATTCTGTGGTCCACATCTTC
>CAOGCB010816294.1:0-12352 GCA_948266635.1 Cnidoscolus chayamansa | reverse complement strand
TTCATTATGCATTTTCTTTTACTTCCCTATTTTCTCTTTTCATTTTATATCTTTGTTTTCATTTCTAAATTTCATTTCTTACCTTAATTAATCCCTTTCTTGTTAATCTCATTAGTTTAGGTGCCTAAACTCCTAGGCCCTAAATCCGTTCGTGACAAAAAGGGACCAAAACCAGACAGTAGGTTTTATGCTAAAATCGCAAGTGCGAAATGGGTCCAAAATCGGACATAAACCTTATTTCTAAAGTCGCGGGCACGACATGAAAAATTTGCGGGCGCGAAAGGAGTTAAAAATCAGGCAGTAGCTTTAGTGCCAAAGTCGTGAGGGCGACATTGGTTTTCACGAGCGCGACTTAGGTTCTCCGAGACACAATAGGTTTGGAAAAGATTCACGAGCGCGACTTGTTGACTCGTGAGCGTGACTTGTTCCAGTCAAAGAGAAACTTTGAGAAATGATAAGACATGGAACATGTTTTGGGAAATCTATTTATAAACTTATGTTTATAGTATTTAATTAATACTTTAGAATGAAAAGTACCTATGTATATTGATATGAGAATATAATGTGAATAGGTACTCGGAGCGAGCATATTTCTGCGGATCGAGCTAGAAGTGATAAAGGGAAAGCGATAGAAGGTTAGTTATGGGATTATTATGCAACTAAGTGCACGATGACCTTATGAAATGTGTATTTGTTTGAGATTTTCTAAATTATTATTATTTGAAAACCTGATGAGAAAATTGAAATGTAGTTTGAGGCCACCAGAGATATTTGATATAGAAGTGTGTTTTTATGCAGGGACTTGAGAAAAATGAAATGTTGAATGTTGTGTGCCTTATTTGTGAATGTGAAATGTGAAGTGAATTATTGATTGATGTGTTTGTTGATAATTTGATATTGAGCATGTTAGTAAAGTAGGACATATGCACATGGCTTATTGAGATATGAGAAATGATAATGCATATGATGTCATGGAATACATAAAGCATATCATACATGACATGTTCACAGGGAGATGGCGGGTGATATCGAGAAGGAACCCGACCATGAAAAAAAAATAAATGGCAGGTGATACTGAGAAGGAACGTAGCCAAGAAAAGAAAAGAAAAAGAAAAAGAAATGGCAGGTGATACCGAGAAGGAACCTAGCCAAGAAAAAGAAAAGAAAAGAAAAATAAATGGTGGGTGATACCGAGAAGGAACCCAATCATATGAAAAAAAATGGGAATGGTGGGTGATACCGAGAAGGAACCCAACCATGGGTGCATAACATGAATGCATCCATATCATATATTGAGACATTTCATAATGTAAATGAGATTCATTAGATATTGATGATGATAAGAGAAGATGACTGCAATGATTGTATTTGTTGATATATGATGACATTTTAAGTGGAATCATTGTTTGTTGATGTGCATGCTTTATTTTGATGTTATGCATGCTAGATGTGTGTGTATAACTCACTGAGTATTGTACTCAGCATTTATCCCTGATAAACGCAGGTGAAAGTAGTAAAAGAAAACATGGAGATCAGTGAGCTTGCAAAGCTTCCAGAGGTAGTTAAATTATATTTGATGTGTATCCCAAAGCCACTGTAATATGTAGATTTATTTTGTAACTATCACAATAGGACAGAGGCAGTATTGTAATAATGTTATATATCCGCTGTGTGAATTTAATTTGGAAACTCTGATAAAGGTTTTGTAATAATGATTTAAATTGTTGTATGAAAGATCTTTCATTTGAATGATGTTTTGATTTTGTTGCAAATGATGAGATTTTAAATTTATAGAAAAGAAAAAAAAATAATTCTACAAAATTTCACATGGCAACGATTCAGCAAGCAAGCTTTCCCTATGTGGATCAATGTTGGAGGTGATCCTGCTAAGGATTATTATGGTTTACTACAACTCAGTAAATAATGAAAAGCAAAGCTCAAAGGAGTTCCACCATAATCATGTAAGTTTCAGTAAACTCCTAAGTAGAGCAATGATTTGCATGATAATGCTATTGGGTTTCACATATCATGTAAAATAATTAAATACAACGGATAATACAAAAATCCTCCAAGGATATATGCGATTCAAATTAATTAGATGAAAGGGATATGATAATTACCTCTTGTAGCGTAGAAACCTTTGGTAATCAGACTATAGGTGCTGCTCAATGAATGACCACCCTCTGCTGGTATCCACACATGAACGAATGTCACTAAACGGCGTAGAGTGCTAGCTCCTTTCAGTATTTAGGGTTTTTTCTTTTTCTTGGTCGGCATTTTTCACAAAAACTGCTGCTCACACTCTGTTATCCAATAATGCAGGTAAGGACCCTTTTTATAACAGACCACTTAACCTTAACCTAATCGAATTTGATTAAGGTTAAGTATCTAACATAAGTATTATAATCAGATACTTAAAATTAAAAGGGCCCAAACTAAACGCAGTCCGTTCAGTAAATTCTAGTTTGTGACCCAATTGCTTTATATTATGTTGGCAATGGGCTAATCCCATTGCAAGCCCACAAGTCATAAGCGGCCTCTAGCAAGACATTATATGACTACCCAAATAATATAAAATCAGTAGTCTAATATCAACCTAATTAATAGAACATGTCATAATCCTTTTGTCACGTAAAATCTAATTTGAACATAAGTCATGGTCATTGTCACACTTATATTGTTCATACATGAAGTTTCTCGATTACAAAGTTTACTGATAAAATCAAATGACATTGATCACTATATCAATTTATTTGAGCACGGCAATGCATTTCTCAGTCCAACTTATTGAGGGGCCCATAAGATATCTCTCTCATAAGAGAGGAACAAATTCTATCTTGATTATTCACTTTCCTCCATATAATTCTCATCATGTTCAATCACAACCTTTATGATTATCCAATTAGAGATAACGTTTGATTATATCAAAACAGGATGTCTCTTAAGTAAGAAACTGTGATAATCTCAAGTCTGAGGACTTCCATGACATAACTATTATGAGATTACTTATGACACTTAATCCATGTAGTGATCTCATGGCGAGTCTATCCGGTACCTTGTTCTCCAACAAGTACTTACAAGTTTGATTTGTATCACCCTATATATGATCATCTCATAATCATCAATCAAACTTATACTAGTCTTAATTCATTGATGGCATTGCTAAAGTAGCATTTTCATTATGTTATTTTGTGTGATTGTGTGTGTTTTTGTTATGTTTTACATGTTTCTTGTAGTTTGGGGATAAAAAACTTGCAGGTGCTAAGTCTGGCTTTGGATTAGTGAAATCCTAGCAAAAACGGTTTAAAAAGGTGAAATTGGCGCTAAATGTTCAAAGTAGGAAGAAAGTAGCAAGCGCGACATTAGGCTTCACGGTCGCGATTTGTGCCTAAAATTAGACAGTAGCTTTGAAGGGAAAGTCACGAGCGCGACTTCTTTGGCATGATCGCAACACGGCATTCAGCAGGGGCAGAACTGAAAGCTAGTCAAGTAGTCATGTTGCTTTAATGTGTCTGTTCGGTGGCAGTTGATAAAATCGGCAAAAAATTACCCCAACTTATCAACCAACTGCATCTACAACTTCCAACATCAATTCTCTATAAATATTTAACAAAGGAAGCAAGAAAAAAAAAGGGAAGAATATAGCAGAAAAACCAGAGAATTTACAGCAGAAACTCAGAAGCCACAATTTCCAAAATAAGTGAGAGCCATTCCAGTGATCAAGCCTAGCAACAAATCAAAAGATTCCTCGAGGTGTGACGCCCTTAAAGAGGTAGAAGTGATTAGTTTTTCAATCTTCTTTTCTGTTCATTAAGATCTTCTATTTGTTGTATTTCATTACTCTTATCAAAACTAGCATTATATGAATGTGGATTTTATGAATGAAATGTTTCTTAAAGTTATGTTATTGACTCTTGAATGTGAATGTTAATGGAAATGGTTGTTCTCAAAAGGAAATTAAACCTTCCATCTCAATAAGATAACATTTATTTTAAGCATGATAATGGTTAAAATAAAGTGCAGGAAATACTTCTAACTTATTTTGATAGGAATTAATAGTAGCTTGTTGTACTAATCAAAAGACAAGTTTTAGATTAAGATCTTATTGAATTAAGGAATAGAATACATCTATATATATATGTATCATATGACTTTAATTTAGACCGAGAGGTTGGTTAAAACTATTGGAATGCATTTAAGAAAGTAAAGTTCTTAAAACCCGAGTTTTGATTAAGGGAAAGAATTTGAAAGGCATGATCCAATTTTAATTGAGTTGCTGTAACTCTAAAAATAAATTAAGTTAGTAGTTAATGTTTAGAATTCTGATTAGGATTAAGAAACAAATTATGAATTACCGGATTATTGCGAACACGACATGAAAATGAGTAATAGGTGGACATAACCCGTTCCTCGAGGGAACGATCTTTTTATTACTACATTGTGATTCGTATACTTGTGGGTTATAAATTCAACATTCATTATTAATTTCTATAAATATGAATAACTAGGGATATCAAATTATTATAATAAAACATGCAAGCATTATAATAATTTAGAAAAACTTCCATAAATGAAATTATGACAATACAATTAAGGTCCAATCACAAGGCCTAAGGCATAACTACCAACAATCTCCAACTTGCACTAGGCCTAATAATTTATGTATCTAATACCTATTGACCTAGTGTGTTTATCACGTTTGCCTTGTGAGAGAGCCTTAGAAGTGGATCAGCAATGTTGTCATCTATTGGTACTCTGCATATCTTGACGTCTCCTCTCTCAATGATTTCTCGAATGAGATGATAACACTTGAGTATGTGTTTGGATCTCTGATGGGATCTAGGCTCTTTAGCTTGTGCAATAGCACCATTATTGTCACAATAAATATCCAAAGGATTTGTTATACTGGGAACCACTCCAAGATCAACGATAAACTTCTTGATCCATATTGCCTCTTTAACTACATCTGATGCTGCTATATACTCAGCTTTTGTTGTAAAATCTGCGACTATGTTTTGTTTGGAACTTTTCCAACTCATAGCACCTCCATTCAACATAAATACATATCCTAGTTGCGATCTATAATCATCTTTGTTTGTTTGGAAGCTTGCATCAATGTAACCATTTACAACCAGCTCTTCTTCTAATCCATCATACACCAAGAATGTATCCTCAGTCCTTCTCAAGTATTTAAGGATATTCTTGACTGTTATCCTATGACTTTCGTGTGGATCTAACTAGTATCTACTTGTCATGCTCAATGCATATGACACGTCGGGTCGAGTACATAACATGGCATACATGATAGATCCAATAGCTAAAGCATAAGGAATCTTACTCATGCATTCACGCTCATCAATTGTCATAGGACACTGAGTCTTGCTAAGAGAGATACCATGAGACATTAGCAAGAATCCTTTCTTGGAATCTTGCATGCTGAACATGTTCAGCACTTTGTCTATGTAAGTACTTTGACTCAAACCAATTATCTGTTTAGATCTATCCCTATAGATCTTAATGCCAAGGATATAGGTAGCTTTACCTAAATCTTTCATTGAGAAACAACTCCCTAACCAGGTCTTGGTCTTTTGCAAGGTAGGAATGTCATTTCCAATGAGTAATATGTCATTGACATAGAGCACAAGAACATCACCATGCTCCCACTAACCTTCTTATATACATAAGGTTCATTTTCATTTTTAATGAATCCAAACTCTTTGACTGCTTCATCAAAATGAAGATTCCAACTCTGAGAAGCTTGCTTCAATCCATAAATGGATCTCTAAAGCTTGCAAACCTTTCTCAAATTCTTAGGATAAGCAAAACCTTTAGGTTATGTCATGTACACATCCTTAAGTAGATTTCTGTTAAGAAATGTTGTTTTGACATTCATTTTCCATATCTTGTAGTCATAATATGCAGCAATGGCCATGAGAGTCCTTATGGATTTAAGCATTGTAACAGGTGAAAAGGTTTCATCGTAGTCTACACCATGAGTTTGCTTGAAGCCTTTTGTAATAAGTCTTGCTTTAAAGGTATGCACTTTACCATCCATGTCATTTTTCTTTTTGAAAACCCACTTGCACCTAATGGTTTTAATACCTTCAGGTGGATCAATCAAGGTCCACACTTGATTATCATACATGGATTGCATTTCAGATTTCATGGCTTCTAGCCGTTTCTCAAAGTCTATACTCGACACAGCTTCTTGATAGGTAGCAGGATCATCTTGATCCATGGGCTACATTTCATGATTTATGAGAAATCATATCTCTTAGGTTCATTTGTATCCTATCAAATCTGTGTGGAACTTGTGCAACATGTACAAGTTCCACAACTGTTTGTGTAACCTGTTGGGTTTCCATCGATGATTCTATGCCTTGTTGTGGTTCTCGAAACTCTTCAAGATGTACTTTGCTCCCACTAGTTCTTTTGGAAATAAATTCCTTTTTCAAAAAGATATTATTCCAAGCAACAAACACTTTGTTCTCAGAGGGATTATAAAAGTAATATCCTTTAGTTTCTTCTAGATATCCCACAAAAATACATTTGTCGGATTTCAATGCCAACTTATCTGAGACTTGTCTTTTAACATAAGCCTCACAGCCCCAAATCTTGAGAAAAGACAAACTAGGTGTTTTCCGAGTCCACATCTCATATGGTGTCTTTTGAACCGCTTTTGATGGAACTCAGTTCAAGGTGAACGTTGTTGTTTGTAAGGCATAGCCCCAAAAGGATGAAAGAAGTTCTACTTGACTCATCATAGATCGTACCATATCTAATAAAGTTTGATTCCTCCTTTCAGATACACCATTCCATTATGGTGTTCCTGGTGGAGTTAATTGTGAAATAATTCCATAATTCTTTAGATGGTCATCAAATTCTTGGCTTAAATATTCACCACCCCGATTAGATTGAAGTGCCTTAATAGTTTTGCCAAGTTGATTTGTACTTCATTTTGGAATGTTATGAACATTTCAAAAGATTCATGTTTATATTTCATTAGATAGACATAGCCATATCTACGGAAATCATCAGTGAATGTAATGAAGTACTGAAATCTGCCCATAGCGCTTATGCTTAATGGACCGCATACATTAGTATGTATGAGGCTCAATAAGTCAGTGGCCCTTTCACTTTGTCCATTAAAAGGGTCTTTAGTCATTTTTCCTAGTAAACAAGATTCACAATTTTCAAATGATTCAAAATCAAATGATTCCAAAAGTCCATCTTAATGGAGTTTTGATATGGATTTCTCATTTATATGACCAAGGCGACAATGCCATAAATAGTTGGATTCAAATCATTTAATTTTGATTTCTTAGTGTTTATGTTATAGATATCGACATCATTAGGTTTGTCTAACTTCAGGATATAAAGGCCATAATATGTATCAGCAATATCATAAAGCATATCATCATAATAAATAGAGCATTTCTTGTTCTTAATTAGAAATGAAAATCCTTCATTATCCAAACAAAAAACTAAAATAATATTCCTACTCAAAGTAGGAACACAGTAGCAATTATTCAATACTAGTAAAAGCCCATTAGGCAAAGTCAATTTATAAGTTCCTACAACTAAAGTAGCAACTCTTGCTCCATTTCCAACTCGTAGGTCGACTTCACCCTTTTTAGTTGTCTACTCCTTTTAAGCCCCTGCACATTTGTACAAATGTGAGATCCACATCCAATATCAAATACCTAGGAAGTAGAAGTAGATAAATTACTTTCAATAATATAAATACCTGAAGATGTGTAGTCTCACTACTCTTCTTCTTCTTCAGTTCATCCAAGTCGACCTTGCAGTTCCTCTTCCAATGACCAGGTTCATTGCAATGGTAGCAAACTCCCTCCTTTGGAGCTTTCGGCTTGCGCTAAGGCCCAACTTGAGGTCTTGCCTGCACATTAGGCTTGGCCTAATTGAGCCTATTAGCAACTCTTGCTTTAGCCTTACTTTTACCTTTCCTTTTCATTTCCCTTCCTCTGTTGACCGTAAGCACATGGTTGGGCTTGCTCTTGATATTTTGCTTAGCAGTTTTGAGCATTGTATGTAACTCAGCAATTGATTTCTCCATGTTATTCATGTTGTAGTTCATGACAAACTGGTCATAACTATCAGGCAATGAATATCATATCCATGGCCAGTTCCAAATTGAGGGGAAATCCAAGCCTATCAAGGTGATCAATATAGCCTTTCATTTTCAAAACATGGGTGCTTATTGATGCACCTTCAGCCATTTTGCAAGAATGTAGTGCTTTGGTAGTCTCATACCTTTCTTGCCTTTCTTGTTGTTGAAAAGTCTTTTTGAGATGCACACTTAGCTCATAAGCTTCCATGTGCACCAGATCCTTCTAAAGTTCTGGGCATATGGTAGCCAACATGAAACATCCAACATCAAGAGAATCATCAACATATCTCTTATACTTGTCCTTTATTGCCCTTGGGGCATCAGTAGGAGGGACTTCAAGAATAGGTTCTTCCAATCTATTGTTCGGTAAGGTACTTCCATTGGTAACAACTTGTGATTTCAGTCCATTTATCAATCAAATTCACTTCATTTTGGTCTAATATTTTTACTGAATTTTTTTAACACGTTGTAGAAGCTGTCTACCACATTTAGTTACTATATAAAATCATTTGAATATTTTTCTCTCTTTTATTTGCCTAACATACTCCTTAATACCTTTGTGTCTTTCCTAAATTAATTTATAATCCAAATTCACCTAGTTTATTCTCATTTTTCATAGACATAAAGTTAATATATAATTAAAGTTGTACACAAAATTTTAGATTATTTAAAGTCCATTTGAGTACCAAACACACTATTTACATTTCAGGTACTTTGTGTAACATATTGATGGAGAAGGTGAGTGTTCTTTTTTATAAGAAAGCATTGTATTCTCTCTCGTATCTTATACCAACGTAGAATAGAAAATTCTAATCATACATCAATATTTATTTTATTTTAATTAATATTTTATTAATTTTAGTTTTATATAAATAATATTATAATAAAATTAAAAATAATATATATCTTTTTTATATATTAAAATTACTAAAATATTTTTAATTCTTAAATAATATATTTGATCTATTCAATTTTATTTTCTTTAATAATTTTTTTAAATTAAAAAAATTAATTATAAAAAATTAATTATATATATATATATATATATATATATATATATATATATATAGAGACACACACACACTTAAATTAATACATTTTAAATTATATGTTCATAAAGAAAATATATATATATATATATATATAAATAAATAATGTAAGGGGATGGGGTATTTTGGACAATTTGGATATTTCCTTTCATTTCTATATTTATATATAGTATATATAGCGTCCCTCCTGCCGAGACCCAAAGATTCAGATAGGCGGCACTACCTTTCTTCTCAAATTTTTTTTTGTATTAAAATATAAACAGTCATATAAAATAATGATAACAAAATAAATTTGCTTAATATTAATATTTTTATATTCACAGACCCAATACTGAGGGCAGCCTAAACCAGTCTAGAAAAATCTCAGATAAACTGAGCAACTATGTGCATCTTCCGTAACCCCTGTTCAAAGCAGATACACCGGCTCTCCTCTGTAGGCATAAACTATGTTGCGTACCTACTCAGCCGTTTAAAAGTTTGCTCATACTCAGTCATAGTCATTCTCCCCTGTCGGAGATAAAGAAATTCCCATCTTTGTTGCTCAATGTACAGAGTCCCAAGATATTTCTTCTGAAACTCAGTCAGAAAGTAGTCTCAAATTTGTTGTTCCTCTAGAACTGTCTACTCTACGGTAGCCCACCAGTGGTAAACTTCCTCCTTCAACATGGAAACAGCCAGACATATCTATCTACTGGTGAACAATGCAACTGCTTTAGTACCCTCTGTATAGTGTCCAATCAGTACTTAGCCAAATTGGCATCATCCGTAGCTCTTCCCCTGAACTCATCCGCTCCATATTTACGAAGCTTCTCAATCGGCGATCTGCTAGAGGTCTGCACTGGTACTGATGGTGCAGGTGCCTGTGGAGCATTTTCAGCTATGCGCTCTAACATCTCAGTCATCCTTTAAAAGAATGCCTCCTGACCCCCTACTCCTGCGGGTCTAGGTGTGTCTTCCGGCTCTGGTCTGTTGAAGGGAGCACGGCTCTCAACCTCCTCCTCAACTACTCTGCGTACTAGAGGCCATACCTATAATCCACAAGTACCAATTCAAAATTGTGTTAGCATCGTAACTGAATTAGTTGGCATGTACACTAAATTATTTATTTTTATATGTATTATATGGGTTTTATTTTCCTTTAGCCTAGAACCGCTAAAATTTGGCTCTGATAGTACATTAATATTTTATTAAATATTTTAGTAATTTTAATATATAAAAATTTTATATATTATTTATATAAAACTTACATCAATAAAATATTAATTAAAATAAAATAAATATTGATGTATAAAGGGAATATTACAAGGAAGAATTAGTACTCACTCTTGCAACTCTAAGGCTAAGGTCTTGGGTTCGAGACGTGGGAGAGGTGACCTGATATTCCAAGAAAGGAATATTGGGCCAAATAAATAAATCTTGCGGTGAGGGAGTGATCCCAAGACCTACTATCACGGGGCTGTAGTGAGATGAAGGGTCAGGCCGTGATATTCACTAACATGATGCTCTTATTTCTCAATTCCTTTACTTATCTGTCCAGAATCTAAATCGGCTCTTCTTCGTAAGTCACATCTGGGCTGATTTTCATTTCCTCCAATGGAACTACATGTGTGAGGTTCGATCGGTACCTTAGGAGCATATATATGTGAAAAATATTATGGATCCGATCTAGCTCTGGTGGTAATGCCAATCTGTAGGCTAGTGGTCTAATACGCTCCAAAATCTCATACGGACCAATAAACCTCGAACTCAGTTTCCCTTTTTTACCAAATCTGATTATCTTCTTCCACGGAGACACTTTTAAAAATACTTTCTCTCCAATCTGATACTCGATATCCTTTCTCTTCAGATCTGCATAAGATTTCTATCGATCATTAACAGCTTTCAGTCATTCCCTGATCAATATCACTTTCTCCTCAGCTTGTCTGATCAATTATGGACCCACTATCTGACTCTCCCCAATTTCAACCCAACTGATAGGAGTCCTACATTTCCGCCCATACAATGTCTCATACGGTGCCATCTATATATTCGCTTGATAACTATTATTGTATGCAAATTTAGCAAGCGGCAAATATCTTTCCCAATTTCCCTCAAAATCAATAGCACAGCTTCGTAACATATCTTCTAATACATATATCACCCTCTCTGACTGACCATCTGTCTGAGGATGGAAAGTTGTACTAAAGTTCAACTGAGTACCCAGAGATTCATGCAATTTCTTCCAAAATCTTGATGTAAATTTTGGGCCTCTATCAGAAAAAATAGATAATGGCACTCCATGTAGCCTCACAATTTCATGTATGTACAATTCAACGAACCTCTCGAGTGTATAATTTGTCTGGACTAGTAAAAAATGTGCAAACTTAGTCAATCTATCTACAATCACCTAGATGGAGTTAAGCCTCTTCTCTGTGAGTGGCAAACTAGTGATAAAATCCATCATTACTCGTTCCCATTTCCACTAGGGTATCGCTATAGGGTGTAGCAAACCAGATGGTACCCGATGCTCTGCTTTCACCTGTTGGCATATCAGGTACTTAGCCACAAATTCTGCGATCTCCCTTTTCATACCCGGCCACCAATATCTGCTCTTTAGCTCTTGATACATTTTAGTACTGCCTGGGTGCATAGAATATGGACTAGTATGCGCCTCAGTAAATATATTCTTCCTCAAATCATCAACTGGAGGTACATATAGTCTGCAACAACAATATAAACATTCATCTTCTTTCAACTCCCTCTATGCTGATTTTCCTGCTCTGATATATTCGACCCATGTAATCACATCTGCATTGTCACATCTCCCATGACATGCCTCCTAAAGAATGACTAATGATTTTCCCCTTCCTCTACAGGAAAACCAATAATCACCCTGTAAGGGATGATTAGGATCACATCTCAATGAAAAACTGTATAAATTTTTCGCATTTTCTAAATAATTTAAAACATCATTATACAGTCCAACAAAAACATTTTATAATACATTTTTCAATACTACATCAGAGTTTAAATACACGTAGCTTACATATGTTTACTTTACATTACTGCCTCAACTAACGTGATAATTACAAAATACAACTGTTTATACATTACAAAATGTATTGGGATACATATTCATGTACAACTATTACCTCTATAAACTTATCAGCAAAATTCACTTTTCCTCTTGTTG